>QGOA01000234.1:0-27012 GCA_003313075.1 Termitomyces sp. MG16
TGTGTAATCGTAATTACGACCACCGGGGAACTATAACATGTATAGATAGCAGTTCACAACCATGATTACGACAGTACCCACCTTAGGAGTGCTAAAGGTTTTAGGACGCGATGCCGGGAAGAGGTTTTCCATTTATGAGTAGGAAGAAATGGTCCATCAACTGAATCAAATGATGATTGTTGATCCAAAAAAAATCAACCATCATCAATCATTATTGGTAGTTAAAACCGAGGGTTTTCACGCGACCAATGAGAGCGTTGAAGGAGTCGCTCGACATCACGTGCAACCACCAGAGAGGGGCGCAGAAGTGAGACCTGAACCCCAGGGGAGTCTCACTCTGACGACCACTCTCTAGGTGAGTTGTTAAGCTTGAGGGGAGTGTCATCTCTGATGACCCGAGCGTAGGTTGGTCAAGAAATATATTTGTACTTACCCACCACGCTTCTCCCGAAACTGCTTGTATAGTTTATTTATCGCATGCATATACACGTGGAGTTGAGACAGGCGTAACAGCCCTCTCAATAATGCTCCGATTTATCCAGTAAAAACTCCCAACCTAAGTGAGGTCATTGGTCAACGTGATCAACAATGACTAATAGCGCAATTAGGAAAGGAGGAATGAAGTGTGTATCTTGATGCGTGAGTTAGTGGTGGGTTGCCATCGCCCTAGGCGTCTCTGTAGATAATTACAGTGACCTTAGTCTACAGGTAAGCGTAAGTAAAAGTAGTAGGGATAAGATTTTGTAAGTGGCTCACCCTCAATCACAACAAGTGTATGTACTATGACTGAGGGCGGCTACCTGTGGTGTGTCCCAAATAAGTAGGAAAATATTTTACTGTTGTCCAAAGACTAGCAAATACCGATCACGCTGGCCACCTGGGCCAGTGCAGTAAAATAATCAAGAGGTATCTATAAAAGGAAAGTCACTTTGTAATCTGAGTATGACATATGGACACATAAATCTCTTGTATTCAACAGTCTCCCTCCTATCCGCATTGCTGAGTACCAGGAGTTTAAACCCGGTTGTCTAAGGCCAGCAGGTCCAGTATGTATCCTCGGGGAAATGCTTTTACACATGCAACCCCCCTGCTCTCAAGGTTTGGCCTACTACCCACTAAAACCCTGATGCTATCTCCATCCTGGGGAGGGGGCAGTTTGGTTGTCAGGCCAGTGCCACGTCTTCCAAACTAGTTTTTGGGCTAGAGCTTTCTTACCTAGTTTTGTATTTGATTGTTTGAAGTCAGGTTCTGCTCTGGATTCCATAGTTTTCTTCCATCTTCTCCTGACTTCCTCAGAGGAGAATGGGGTATCCCTTGCTCTGTATTATTCTTTCACAACACAGCACCCACAGTAGGTACACCGATTCAATTACTAGGATTATGAAAAGCAAGAGAGGCTTTGGGACTATTTCCATGCTGTCCATAACAGGAGTCAGTGTGGACTCTAGGATGGTAGC
Organism: Termitomyces sp. MG16; assembly: GCA_003313075.1. Lineage (NCBI taxonomy): Eukaryota > Fungi > Basidiomycota > Agaricomycetes > Agaricales > Lyophyllaceae > Termitomyces > Termitomyces sp. MG16. Next base: position 1,458 of record QGOA01000234.1, read on the forward strand.
CAGGCTTAACTGGGGAGGTTTTTCCTGGACTTGTGTTTCCACATGTCATTTGCCAGGATCCACACTTCTGATCTGCCTGGGGTGGAGTTACGTGTGCCTCAAGCCAGACAAAGTGAGTAGAAATCAGTCTCCAAGATATCTCAAAAGTGCTGAAAACTATAAGCACCTGTTGAAAACTGTAGACAAGGAAAGACTGACCTCAAAAGTCTTGCCCCAAACCATGCAATAATGAGCCAAAAAAAGCAGTAAGCCATGTGAGCAAGGGGACAACAATCAAAGCTTGATTGTGCAGCCACAGCTAAGCAGGTGGCAGTGCCTGGATGGAACAAGATCTCAGCACATCTACAAAAAGGACAGTTCCATGTCTTGTCAGGTAAACATTCTGTGGCAGGTGTTAAGCAGGTATGGACCATGGGTGCTATGCAGGTATGATCCAGGTATATAGCACCATTAGAATGTAACTTGTGTAATTGTCTGACTTTTGTGTAGTGCTATGTATTTTGCTGGGGTTCCAGACAGCAGCTTGTGTAGTGAAATGGTGTCAGGCTAATATTCATAGATATCAATCTACATGGCTTGACATGGCATCACTGCTGGTGCTGAAAGGTATTTCTATTGGAAAAAGTAGAAAAGAAACATGTTATACCATTTCCCATGTACCATTTTCTGGAAGAAAAAGTCTTTAAACAAAGCAAAGTGCCTTTTTCTATCTGAAATTGGCACTTTGGAAATGGTATAACATGTTTCTTTTATACTTTTTCCAATGGAAATGTCAGGGGACTCCTCATTCCTTTCTTCTTTCACTCTTTATTTCTTCACTCTCTTTTCATTCACTTCCTTATTTCTTCTATCATTCTCTCATTTTGCTGTTACTACTTTTTCAACACTATCTGTTAGTACTATTCTCAACCTTTGAGGTGCTCTGGTTCTTTAGCTATCACTCAGACAAGTGTGGGCCCTTCAGCACTGCTCCAGGCTGCTTAGATAAGCCAGAGTTTGCCTTTCTGACTTCTAAAGTCCGGAGTTTTCCTCCCTTGTTTGCACACTTGTTTGGTTAGTCAATTTTTGAGTTTTTAAGGTTTTGTTGTACTGTACAGTTGTTTCCCACACTTCAGAGGCCCCAGAAGCGTCCAACCTGGCATAGGAAATCCTCAGACTTGTTCTCTTTGGATCTCCCTCTGCCAGGTGAGTAGCTACCTTGATATTGTCAGTATATATTCTAATACACTTTGGATCTCCCTCTGCCAGCTGTGTGACTGAGCCACAGCCTCTAGAGGTCGCCCTTACAGGAAACATCTTTAAGTGCCAGCAGTGCATGTGACTTTCTTGAAATTGTTGCCTTGATAAACTCATGCTTGTCAGGGGACTCCTCATTTCTTCTGTCTTTTACTCTTTATTCCTTCATTTTCCCTTTATTCATTTCCTTATGTCTGCTGTCATTTTTTTTACTATACTGTTTCTATTCTTTCAACACTATCTATTAGTACTATTTTCACCCCTTGAGGTGCTCTGGTTTTTTAGCTATCATTCAGACAAGTATTGACCTTTCAGTACTGCTTCCAGACTGCTTATATAAGCCAAAGTTTGCCTTGCTGGCTTCCAAAGTCCAGAGTTTTCCTGCCTTGTTTATACAGTTGTTTATTTAGGCAATTTTTGAGTTTTTAAGGTTTTGTTGTACTGTACAGTTGTTTTCCACACTTCAGAGGCCTCAGAAGTGTCCAACCTGGCATAGGGAATCCCTAGACTTGTTCTTCTTGGATCTCCCTCTGCCAGGTGAGTAGTTATTATAATAGTGTTACTCTAATATACTTTGGATCTCCCTCTGCCAGCTGTGTGACTAAGCCATAGCCTCTAGAGGTTGCCTTTACAACACTTGAATACTTTGCACTATTATTTGAATACTAGCCACATGGCAGGATATTGAGATGTATGTCCAATTAATCATGTATTGTATAGAAACTTAGACTAACTGTTAAATCATGCCAGTTAAAGTAACAGTACAAGTAGAAGTGTGGAGCTTGACATGGAGGAGGTGATATATTTCTCTAAAAAACTCTGCTACAAACTGAGATTCACAGTCAGAGATGTAGGCATCTGACAATCCATGGAGTTTCTAGGCATGCTTCTGGTACAGAATAGCAGTGTCTATAGCACAGCAGCTGGTGTGTGTAGGAATAAAATGAGCACACTTGCCATAAAGATTGTAAAGGCAATCTCTGAAGAATATAGCTCAGTCACACAGCTAGCAGAAGATCCAAAGTATATTAGAGTATATACTAACAATATCATAATACCTACTCATCTGGCAGAAGGAGATCCAAAGAGAACAAGTCTAGAGCTATGCCAGGATTGACAGTTCTGAGGCCTCTGAAGCATGGGAAACAACTGTACAGGACAACAAAACCTTAAAAAACTCAAAAATTTCCTAAACAAATAATTGCACAAGTAAGAGGCAAACTCTGGCTTATGTAAGCAGCCTGTATGTGGTGTTAAAGGGGCCACACTTGTCTGAATGATAGCTAAAGAACCAGAGCACCTCAGAGGTTGAAAGTAGTACTAATAAATAGTGTTAAAAGAATAGAAGCAGTAAAGTAAAAGAGTGACAAAGGAAATAAGAAAAGGAATGAAGAGAGAATGAAGGAGTAAGGAGTGAAAGAGGGAAGAGATGAGGAGTCCCCTGACAGTCTGGTAACTCAACAATGAAGTCTACAGAGGGTACACTCCAGCTCTCTGCAGGGATAGGTAAGAGATGAAGCTGTCTAATAGGAGGCTGACAACAAGGCTTAGTCCAAAGGCAGAGGTCACAGTTGGAGGTGTAAAAACCAATATATCATGACATTTGAGGCTACCAGTAGTTCTGAGAGACTAGCTCTAGTGTCTTCCATCTGCCTAGATGGCCTGCAATCCAAGAATCATGGTGCTGCTCAACAATGCACCTGTAAAGGAAACACTTGATATCTGCAGAACTCTTTCCACAGAGCCAGTGAGCATCAGTGACAAGTGGGAGTCAAGTAGGCATAGAAGCAAGCAGGAGTCAGGTAAGGTACCAGCAAGGCCAACCAAGCAGTTGGACATTGCTTAACAGCTTATAGTAGGTTCAGTATGTAGGCTAGAAAAACACTGCTATTGTTTAGCCTGGGAATATTCTATCTACAGGCTGCCTTTATATACTACATTGATGGCTGTGCTATTACTAATACTGCTTAATTAATTGAGCTCTGGTATGTAATGGAGTATGACTAACAATAATTGATGCTGAGTAAGGTTCATGAATATGACTCATCAAGACTAACTACTGGAAGACAAAAGGGGATAGAATGGGCTGAGCAGTCATTCAGATGTGCTAAGAGTAGGCATGTCATCAGACTAAGCTTGGAGCAGAGTTGGACACAGTCCAGAAATTGGTCCTCTAACAGCACTTCCAGAAATCTGGTAGGGTGGGAACATGAATGCACATCTAGAAGGTGAGGAAACCATTCTCTGAGAACTACCTACTCATTGGTGTGGACTAACTTGACTCTAGCTCCTTGTTGAGCATGCAAGGCCAGGTCAGCCTTGGCTACTAGGTCTTCCTGAGTGCCTTCCCAGTTATCTCAGCAAATGTCTCAAAAAATAAACACCTCTTCTTCCTGGCCAACCACACTCTTCAGAGCATGGATAGCAAAGAGCATGGGCTTTAGGAGGACAATATTGACATTGTCACTAGCTCTGTACTATTATGAGCATTGAATCAAGGATATGTGCTGAGAGTGCTTTTATCAGGTCCCTCCCCTGTGAGTGCCTGCATCTGTGCAAACATACATAGGTGTAGTGGCTGGACCACCACTCTTGCCATGGGCATGTCAGCCCATGATAGATCAAAGTCAGGAATTTGCACCCCAAACACAAGTGTCAATAGTGCCAAAAGCATTTCTTTGTTGATTAGAAGCAGTGGAACAGCCAGTGCCTGCAACTGCTTCCTTTTTGCAGAACAACCTGGCAATCATGATGATCAAAGAGTTGCTTGACCAAATTAAGCTGATGTAATGGCAGCACATATTGGCACTGGAACAGATTGACTGGACATCCAAGCATAAGATTCTAAACTATGAGGAACTGACCATTGAGATCAAGTGGGCTAAATACTAGCTCACTTGACTGGTTGATTCTCCACAAGCAAGAGCTCTGGTAGCAGCATGAGCCATATGCCCATAGTAGCTGTTGCCTTATCATCGTTGTCACAGAGACCCACTGTGGCCCCGTAGAGCCAGCCTGTGGAATTACTAGCTACAAATAGTGAACCACTGGCAGAACTGTTGTTGGGTCAGCATGATCCAGATTATTTAGTGGCTCCAGTCTTGTACCCCAATTCTATTGTCATGGCACCTAGAATGCTCATTATTGCACCTCATGCTGAGCCCAAAGAGAGAGATCTGGTGTGTACTGTGCCTGCACCTCTAGTAGCTCAGCCATCATCATCAGCTAGCCAAAATCTGGCCTTGTCTTCTCATGCCCCAGATAAGCTAGGGCCATTACAGCATTGCTGCAAGCCACTACTGGATGCTTCTAAATTAGAAGTGGTAGATTTTCCCATCAATGTTGATATGACACTGTACTAGCAGTTAGGGATATAACATGCACCAGAAGTCAAAATAAACATTTATTAAGGCTAAAAACTGTAAGCCTTTTGGTGGCAGTCCTAGCCAATTGTATCTCTAAAAACACCCCAATAAAAATACAGAAAGTACAAAATAGAATAGAGCAGAGACCAGCTCAGGCTATCAATTCAACAATAGTCCAGCCACTATTATAGGGAGGAGAAGCATGGGGCTAGCAGATGGAGTGAAATTGGCATCAATCTGAAATGATCTGGATCAAAGAAAGATCTGATCTAACAATGCTAGATTTGGCATGACTGAAAAGGAAAAAGAGAAATATGAATGGAAAGATGTCCAAAGAAGCATGAATGCAGAGAAGAGCTAAAAGAAAGACTCTATAAATAGAAGCAAGACAAAAAGAGAAGAGAAAAATAGAGAATGAGAAGCCAAGAATAGCAAAGAGGAATGATAGCACAAGAAACTGACTGGTAGCACTGAAACAGGCATCCAAAAAGGAAAAATAGAATAACAAATATGTTATTGATGCTAGAAAGCCTGGAACAAAGAGTTGTGTGTAGCTAGTGGTCTGTGCACTGTTGAAGGAGTATAAGTAGTCCAAGTAGAGTAGAGAATAATAGGCAATTAATAGGCAAAGGCTTGGTGGTTCCCAAAGAGTGAATCACTTAGGCTAGAGTTTGTTGAGAAACCTACATCTCAAAATACTTTATATTTTTGGAAGTAACCCTCTTCAATACATCAAGTTTATTGTCAAGCACCAGTATAGATTAGAAGCGACTTTATAAGACTTCAAGAAAGCCTCAGAACTATCAGCAATACTTACACCAAGTATTACAATGTTCTCGAATGAGCTGAATCAGCTCAAGTGTTATTTATGTTGCCCATGCAGATGCCAGCCCTACCACTGCAGTATCTCATGGTCATGTTGACCTTCAATCTGTGCACACCTATGCAATACAATAGACTGGTTACAGCCTAAAAGATGCAGACTGTGTCTGGGAAAGACAAGGCCAAAGAAGCCACCCTCTTCAACAAAAGCAACTATGGAAAGTCAAGCTTGGAGCAGGAAGCACATTGCAAAGAAAAATTCAAGTTGCACCAAAGCCAAGGAAGCCCTGCATTACTGAAAATTTCCATGGATTGGGAGTAAAGGTGTGGGGACCACTTGATGTCAAGCAGCTAAATTTGTGCTTCAGAGAAGCACTGAGCAAGTGCTTATATTATTTGTATCACACAAATACTGTGTTGATGGGCCCCAATACTAATTAAGTAGCTGCATACAAGTTTGCCTCTGAACACCATGCTAATATTCTAGGCACAATTGTATACAAGCATATATTATGTGGCCTTCTTCATACCTCCTTAGAGCTGGGAAAGCTTTACAAATATTATATGAATCTGCATGTCCCTTGTTGCAACAGAATTGTTGCATACATGTTGATCACAGAGCTTCAGATGTTTGTGCAACAAACTGATGAATCTCTTTGCAATAAAACTATGTGGCTTCTCATGATGGAGCATGCAGGGTCAGGACAACCTTGCCATTGTTGAATAATGGCATATTTGGAGGCACCTCCTGCACACAAAAAAATAGTTCCCCTGCACTGCATGTAATGCACACTCCAGATCCAGCCACTCCATTTGATCTGGACCAGCTTTCTCAGTATGCGCTGGTCTTTGGTTGTCTGGAGATGGAGAACACCTATCAGGGCATTGTGGTGGATTTTGCCACTGCATTTACTGGCAAACCCCTCTTTGGGTTTACACTTTGTCAAGTCCTCTATGCAACTAGCACAGCCAAACCTGCAATTGTCTGGCACATGATCCTTGTCATAGCCTGTCTGGGACTTTACCATGAGGCAGTTGCCTCCTATAATGCTGCATTCTCTAAGCAGCCCCTTGTTTTCCAACATGGAGCTCAGCTTGAGATTTAGCAGGTTCATGTGCCTGATAATTAGTCATGTAACTTTTTCAATAATGATGCATTATACATTTTATTACACAACTATATGCTGAACTGGGTGGATCACATGTATATTTATAGGGTGGTTGTCAGGAGACTGATCTCCAGACTGTGTCCAACTTTATTCTAAGCTTAGTCCAACAACATGCCCACTCTTAGCATAAGCATATCCAAATGACTGCTCAGCCTATTCTATCTCCTTTTGTCTTCTAGTAGTCAGCCTTGATGAGTCATATGCATGAACCTTACTCATCATTGATTATTGTTAGTCATACTCCATTACATACTGGGGCCTAATTAGTAAGCAGTATTAGTAATAGCATAGCCACCAATGTAGTATATAAAAGCAGTCTGTGTAGTGACATCTAACCACTTGGTTAGCCTTGCATACCCCTTGCCTGACTCTTGCTTGCCTCTAAGCTTGCCTGACTTCCACTTGTCACTAGTACTTGCTGGCTCTGTTGAAGAAGTTCCACATACATTAAGCATTTTCCTTACAGCGGTCTTCCTAGAACAGCAGTTATACCAGCCAACAATATTCCTCAATGTCAGATTCCGCTGAGTCAGGGGCTTTCCTGAAAAGCAACGCCCTTATGAGGCAGACTTGATCTACATGTACTTGGGTGTCTGGAACTCCAGACTGTGCTCCGGGGTTCAAGATGCAAACAGGGGATTCCCAGGATAAGAAACTTAGTCTGAGGATCAGGTGAGGTCAAAAGGGTAAGGGGTTAGGGTCGAGTCAAGAACTAGGGGTTCTAGGACAAGACCGTGTCAGTAAAGCTTAAGTCGTGAAGTGCATACCAATTCTAAGAGCATGCAAACAAGTTGAGCATGCCAGTTAAAGTGTGCCAGCCAAGTGTGCCAGTCAGTGTATACCAGTCAATCAAAGGGCATACAAACAATCAATGTAATATCAAGACTAAAGTACAACAAGTGGGTAGCTACTCTTTAAGTACTGGTGGGGGCTACTCCAGGTTCCTGAGGGATTCCAGGATGTCTGAGGTAGTGGTGGAAGAGGGGAAATTGTATACTGGAGATTGTGCATGCAGGGCACATGATCTATTGGCATGGAGGGGTGGCCCTGATGCATGATGTGTGATAGCCAGGGTGATTGATGTGATCCAATGATTGGCAGGTGTGCCAGCAGACAGTTTTGGGGTTCATGATGCGGGGCTGTCAGGGAGTGTAGCGTGATGGTAGGGTCTGATGCATGTGATGGTGGTGTCAGCGGTTGTGATGACGAGAGTTGTGTTGTGGGGTTGGCAGGGGAAGTCCTGGACAGGGTTCTGGGAGTGTCCTGGAGTGGTCCCAGGTGGGAAGGGTTGTGACATCACCCCCCTCTCAGTGCTGAGACCCTCTGAGGTGCACACTGTCAGTAGTCTGGACTGGGGGGCCAAGCATGGGAACCATCTTACCTCCTGACATGTAGTGTAGTACTTGGTGGCAAGTATTACTGTAGTTCTGGGGCTTATTGGTAACTCAGAAAGTTCCCTCTAATCCACACTGTTGCTTGATGATAAACTTGGTGTATTGGGTGCTTCTCAGAATATCAAATATTCTGGTGGGCAGTAGAAGGTTCTCAGTCAACCCCAGCCTAAGCAGTTCACTCCCTGGGAACTACCAAGCCTTTGCCTATCAAATGCCTGTCTATTATCTACTAAACTTGGGCTATTTATACTGTTTTTCTGGTGCACAGACCACTATCTACACATGACTCTTTTGTTGTCAACTCCCCAGCCTCCAGAACATATTTGATAGTCCAATTTCCCTTTTGGGAGGCATGTTTTGATGCCACCAGTTCCACCATTCCTCTGGATGTCTCTGATTGCCACTTCCCCATTTGCTTCAGCTCCATTTAGCATGATCCCATTCATAGATCCTTCTTTCTCCTTTTAGCGCTTCCTTGCATTCCATGCTTCTTTTAACATCTCTCCATGCTTCTTTTCCTTTCCCCTTTCAGTCATGTCAAATCAGGCATTGTCAGATCTGATCTTGATCTAGATCATCACAATTTGATCCTATTTTGTCACTTCTGCCAGCTCCCATGCTTCCCCTCCCTATTACAGTGGTTGGACTATTGTTGAGTAGATAGCTTGAGCTGGTCCCTGCCCTTTGTTCTGTACTGTCTGTGTATTTATTGGGGTGTTTTTGGAGATATAATTTGTTGAGACTGCTACCAGGAGGCTTACAGTTTTCAGCCTTATGATTAAATGTTTATTTTGACTTCTGGTGCATGTTGTGTCTCTGACTGCTGGTACAGCATCGTATCAGTAGCAAGAAAAATTTACCATCAAACTCAACATGTCGCATACACTGACACATTTTCCAATTCCCCTGCCTACCAATGAAGTTGCTCCCCTAGTTGTGTGGAAGGCCCAGGATGCAAGATACTGGTACCAGCTCAACTATGAGTGCATGGCGGTGCTTGTTCAACAACGTGAGTGTTCCTGCACTGTCTCACTTGGCATGACTGACCTTCTTTTTTCAGAACAATGTGATATTCCTGCTTCAGAAGTAGGTCCTAGTCAACCTCCAGAGTCTGTCCTTGAGGCAGTCCTGAGCAGTCTTCTGGTACTCACTCCTGAGCCCACCCCTGAGGCAGTTCTCAGTTGTCCCGTGCCCTTCATTGCCTGGATGACAGTACGACCTTACCTCCGCTTGTCTCCACATTCTCAGCTCATTGCCCATCAATTTTGTCAGTCCAGAATGGCACACAGGACCATCTTGCTGGTGCCCAAGAACTTGCATGTTCTGCTGGCAGGCATGACTCAGGCCATGTTTGAGCACTGTCATGACCCAACACACCATGCAGAGCCCAACATACCATGCAAACTCTGACATGCCACAACACACAAGCCCTGACACCCTGCCCTTGCCATCCAACCAAGTGACCAACCCTGGTGCCTGTCTATAAGCTCTGCTCTCACAATCATCCTCCAACCAATGGGCCCCAACCTATCCCCCCAGCACCACATCTGTACCTGGACAATACACTGCACAGGACTCACACCTGGACAATACAACACACAGGAATGACCCCATGGAGTCCAGCTCCAGAGCTCACCCAGACACCCTAGACCTTAGCTGCCATAGGTATATAGCTAGTAGCCAGTCATCCATCACAATAGTCTTGATATTGCTATAACTCCTATCTCTATACTCTCTTGCCTGTCTCATACCATCTACTCAATCTATTTTCTTATTTTCTCAAGTTTCCCAGTCCTCTAAGTCTCACTTTGATTTTCTCCCAGTCTCCTGGTTTCAGTCTCAGTCTCCTGGTCTTAGTCTCCTTCTCTGATCACCTCCCATTATCCTCTGCCCTAACCAGCCCCACCTCTCCTTGCATTCTGGACTTAGCCTGGGATCCTGCTCCACTCTACCCTATGAGTTCCAGCACTCCGTATACTTTTAGAGTACCCTTACATCTCCACCAAAACTCAGGATCTTGTCTCTCGTTGCCCAGAGACACTCTGTAGATCTTGAGTCCACCTAGTAAGGACCTGCTTGCCTCTGAAGGCCCCTGTCATCAGCGGAACCTGACAAGCATGCCCTGGAGAGGCCCCAGGGCCTGCCCATGCATGAGTAGTGTGTGAGTAATAGACCAGTAAGTGTTGTTGTGTATACTGTGCCTGCCAGATAGTGCCGTGCCTTTTTAAGCATCCAAGCCCCTTGTCCTGGAGAGACTTGTTGATATGCAAGGCGTGTTGCTTGAACCATGAGCAATGCTCCATATCAGCTCTGTGGAGGGGGCGTTGCATGTCATGGGAACAAGAATGGCCGCTCGAGTGGGTAATTCAGAGGATGGGGGTGGAGGAGAGGAGTTGGGTTGTGGAGCCAAAGAGAGAGTTGAAGGGGTCCAGGGGAGCTTAGGTTGGGGGTGGCACTGCTAGGGGGCCTCAGCCACGTCAGGGGGTTCTGGGAGAAGGAGAGGTGGGGATGCCACTTGGGTGGGCGGTTGTGGTTGTCTGGTGGTGCTGATCACATGCCAGGCAATACAGGCTGGGGTGCCAGGGGGGTTGGGGGGCACCTGGACAAGGGCAAGAGATGGGCATTGCCTAGTCCCTTCCCTGCGCCATCTAAGAGGGCATGACCTGCTCCAGATTCCCCATCTTCTTCCCTCCAGCTAACTTCCACAGTCTTTTCCCCCTTGTCAGGGAGGCCCCTGGATGTGGATTTGGGGTGCCTGCAAGAGCACCTGGAGCAGGCAGAGAGGGAGAGGAGAGAGCTTACTGACCAGCACCAGGTTATGGCAGGGCTCTTCCAGGGGGTCCAGACATCTCTAGTGTGCAGCAAGGAGGGGGCTAGGCAGGAGGTGGCAGCCCAGAGGTGGGTAGAGGAGGACTGGGGAATCCTGATTCAGGAGTGGGAGGCAGCCATGGTTGCCCAGGGGGAGTTGGAGGCCAAGCAAGATGTGTTATGAGCCCAGTTGGAGCAGGGGTCAGATTGTCTGGAGCCAGCTCCTTCTGGTCTGTGAGACATGGTAGTGGCTTGGATGGCTGCTCTTAGTGAGTGTCACCAATTCTCTGGGTGTGCTGGTACTGATGTTTCCAGGTTGGGCCTAGGAGCATCGACTGCTCCTAGATGGGGCAGCTGCAGCGCTTGCATTTCTGCAGGAGGGCCAATGGCCTGAGTTGATGACTTCCAGAGTGGAATGTGGTATGGACCTTCTGGGGAGACTGGTGTTGGTGCACAGGCAGAGGAATGTCCCAGCACTGGGGACTTGGTTTGAGAGGGTTCTGGATAAGGGCAAGCCACTCCCAACCTAGGACCAGTTACTGGAGGAGGCATCATGAAAGTATGTTCTGGGGGTGCTGGAGAGAGAGGAGCCCTGGAGTTAGCTGGCAGGTCCTGAGGGGGAGAAGGGAAGGGGGAGGGGGAGGGGGGTCTGGAGGCTCCCCACTAGTCAATCCTTCTTGTGTGTTTTTGTTTCTTGATATTGTAGTTGCTCACGCTGTAAAATATTGTACTGTAGTAAAATGTACATACTTGCCCACTTGGAACTCAGGAGTCAAATAATTGGTGTAAGGAAGACAAACTATAAGCTGAGGGATCTTCCTGGGCTCTGTTGTAGGGAGGACAACTCCTGAGACATAGAAATATTAAAGTGGTTAAGAAAAGAGAAACAGCAGAAAAGAACAGGAAATATATGTGGGAGTTGAATCCCTATTAAACCCAGAGGTGGGGGTTATGCCCACTACTGCCATTTGTGAGTCCTGTGCCCGGAGATAACGTTTCCCAAGCACTGTTGTTTAAAGTCCTGGAGCTTGTTGAGGGCCCCTTTGAGGTTGCAGTGCAGTTTCCAGGAATTGTCTTCTGGGCCGTATCTTTTCCATTGTACCAGGAAGTAGGGTTGTCTGCAGATGTTCTGGGAGTCAAGGATGTCTTCAACCTTGTAGTGGTATTTGTCCTCAACCTCAACTGGGAGAGGGGGGTCAGAGTGTCATTTGAGAAAGGGGTCCAGGAAGTGTCATTTTAGGAGATGGACGTGAAAGACTGGGTGCAGATCTTTGAGTCCTGGGAGAAGTTCAATCTTGTAGGCATGGGATGAAACTTTCTTCAAGATCTTGAACGGACCAAGGCACTTGTGATCAAGTTTTGGGGAGGGCCAGTGGGTGCAGAGGTGACGTCAATCTAACCATACCTTTGTCCCAGAAGCCCAATCAGGGGTGTCTTTCTACTTCTGGTTGACATGTTCCACATAGGCCTGGTTTGCAATGTTGATCTCTTCCTGAAGGAACTTGTGAAGGGACCGGAGATCCTGGGCAACTTTGTGGGTGGCATGCAATGGGATGTCCTGGAGTGAGAGGGTCAGTTGGGCATGGTTACCTTTGTTGGCAAAGAAGGGCAATATCCTGGTGGCAGAGTGCGGTATGTTGTTGTAGATGAACTCAGCTAGGGGGAGCTCAGCACACCAGTTGTCCTGCAAGTAGTTGACATATAGCTGGAGGTACTGCTCGAGAGATTGGTTAACCCTTTTGGTTTGGCTATTGGTTTCTGGGTGGTAGGTGGTAGAGAGGTTAGTCTTTACTTTGAGGGCATTACACAGGGTAGAGAGGTTAGTCTTCACTTTGAGAGCATTACACAGGGAGGTCCAAACCTTGGACACAAAGAGTGGGCCATAGTTGGAGACGATGTCATCTGGGAGTCTGTGCTTGGCAAAGACATGCTTGAGGAATAGCCAGGTGAAGTCCAGGGCAGTGTCTGTGGTGTGGCAGGGTAGGAAAGATGCCCTGCTTGGTTAGCCTACATACAACAACAAGAATGGCATTGAACTCTTCAGATTCCAGGAGTTCAGCGATGTGATCCATGGATATTGAGGACTAGGAGCGTCATCCAACTGGCAAGGGTTTCAGAAGTCCATAGGGCTGGTGTCAGGGGACCTTGGCTCAGAGGCAGGGTTCACATGATCATGTGTAGCAGGTCACATCCTTCTTTAGCTCTTGTAAGGGTGACCTCTAGAGGCTGTGGCTCAGTCACACAGCTGACAGAGGGAGATCCAAAGTGTATTAGAATATAGACTGACAATATCAAGGTAGCTACTCACCTGGCAGAGGGAGATCCAAAGAGAACAAGTCTAGGGATTCCCTATGCCAAGTTGGACGCTTCTGGGGCTTCTGAAGCATGGGAAACAATTGTATAGTACAACAAAACCTTAAAAACTCGAAAATTGCCTACACAAACACTTGTACAAATAAGGGGCAAACTCTGGCAAACTCTGGCTTATATAAGCAGTCTGGAAGCGGTACTGAGTGGGCCCACACTTGTCTGAATGGTGGCTAAAGAACCAGAGCATCTCAAGGGCTGAGAGTAGTACTAACAGATAGTGTTGAAAGAATAGAAACAGTAAAATGAAATAATGTCAGAAGAAATAAGAGAATGAATGGAAGGAGAGTGAAGAGATAAGGAGTGAGAAAAGGAAGAAATGAGGAGTCCCCTGACAGCTCTGGCCAGAAGTAAGTTCAGGAGACAAGCTGGAGGGTTTTATGTATTCTGGGGTATCTCTGGAGCTTGTGGTCATGGTGCTGGCAGAGGATGTCATATCAAAGTCGGGTGTGATCCAGAACGTAGATGCAACCATTCCAGAGGAGAAGCTTTTTGTCAGGGGACAGGGAGAAGGCAGGGTCCAGGTTGGTTCTATTGAGAAAGTTGCAGGAATCATGATTGGTGAAGTACTTGTCTTGGGGGGCATGGCAGATCTGGCTCAGAGTTCCTTTGTCATTTAGAATCAGTACAGCATTCAGATGTTTGGGGGGGATCACCATGCAATGATTGAATGCATTGCATTCTGCCATGAATAACTTCTTGGGGTAGATGTCAGGTTGTTGGGTGAGAGCATCAGGTTTAGCTCCAAGTTGTCCTGGGCAGTACTGGATTGTGAAGTCATATTCTGAGAGGATTTTGAACTATTGGGCCTGTTGTTGACTCAGTTGCTTGGTTGTGGCAAAGTACTGCAGGTTGTTGTGATCTGACTAGACCTGAATCTGGTGCTGGGCTCCTTTGAGGTAGGCTCACTATTGCTTGAAGGCTTCAACAATGCTAAGAAGTTCCTTATCATAAATGTCATAGTTGAGCTTGGCATCAATCATAGACTGAGTGTAGAAGGCAACTGGCCAGGGTTCCCTGCCATCAGGTCCCATCTGCAAGAGGATCTTGGTGATGGCATAGTTGGAAGCATTGCATTCCAGAATGATTGGGAGGGCAGAGTCATAGTGCCAGAGTACAGGGGTGACTGTGAAAGCTTCCTTGAGCAAATTAAAGACACTCTGGCACTTACTGTCCCAGTTCCATGCGACATCCTTGCACATGAGCCAGTTGAGGGGTTTTGTGATACCAGAGTAATTGTCTATAAACCTCCAGTAGAAGTTAGCAAAACCCAGGAAAGACTGTACTTCCTTGACATTCTGGGGCTACAGCCAGTTGACAATGGCCTCAACCTTGTGGAGGTCCATGCAAACACCATTTGGGGACACTATAATGCTGAGGTATTTGACCTCTTCAGTATGAAATGAGCACTTCTTGGGCTTGGCATAGAGGTTGTGCTCCTGGAGGCATTCAAGAACTTGCCAGATATGTTTCTGATGATCCTCCTTCAAGTCAGAGTAAATGAGGATGTTGTCCAGATAAATGATGACAAAGACGTCGCCATGTCATGGAATGTGGCAGGGGAGTTAGTCATTCTGAAAGGCATTACAAGGTACTCAAACAGACCACACCATGTGCAGAATGCGGTTTTCCACTTGTGTCCCAGAGTGATGTGGACATTATTGTAGCTGGAGCAAAGGTTGATTTTTGTGTAAACCTAACCAGGTTGCCAATGAGTGGGAGCAGGTAGCGGTTCTTCTTGGTGATCTTATTGAGTCCCTGGTAGTTGACACAAAGTCAGAGCAAGCCATCCTTCTTCTTAGCGAATAGAACCAGAGCTCCAGCAGCAGAGGCCAAGGGGTGGATGAATCCCTTTCTGAGCATTTTGTCGATGTAGTTCTTGAAGGTGCATAGCTCAATTTCTGACATGTTGTATACTTTGCCAAAGGATGGAGAGGCCCCTTCCTCAAGGTCAATCATATGGTCATAGAGACGGTAAGGAGGGATCTCCTTGGCATCTCCTTTGGAGAACACATCAGCAAATTCATGGTACTCTGGAAGAACTACTTCTTGTAAAATCTGCTCCTCAGTTTTTTTCTCTGGGGGAGTAGCATCTGCTCATAAGTGTTTTTCCAGAAGGGAGAACAAGGTGTGCAGCTGAAAGGTGGGGGTTCCTTCCTGCATGAGATGTGCAAAGGGGGCAGCCCCAATGATCTTAATGTCAAGTGCCTCCAGGTCAATCAGAGATGTCAGGCCACAACTTGGAACAGGAGAGGAGTATGTCTGAGACCAGGTCAGGTAGTTTGGTCTCTTGTACTTGTTCCAGGGACATTGGGAGATCAGTTGGGGGCCTTGCAGACTCAGGCAGGCATCAGGAGTGCGGTCGAGGATGTCAGCCTGGGAAGCTTGGGACTGGTTTCAGGGCTTGGGATTTTGGGCACTGGGTTGCTTCTGAGGACTCAGAGGTGTACGGCAGTTGTCAAGTGGTCCTTGAGTTCTGGGAACATCATGGTGCACATTTTCCAGTCAATGTCAGGATTTGCATCCTGTAGCCAGGGGAGTCCTAGTACGAGTGGGGTTAAATCATGAAGCTGCATGACCAAGAAGTCCAATGTGAATTTGAAACTATTGTTCAGGGTCACGTGTCCTGGGTAGGACCTTCTGATAGGGCCAGAGGAGGAGGGGGTGCTGTCAAGCCGTTGCAGATTGAGGAGTTGCTCAAGGAGGTCATGGAGGAGGTTGAGGGTGTTGCTGATGAAGACTGAGGGCTGATAGCAGTCCTGGGGTGCTGTCCAACCTGGCATTAATGATGAAGGATCTTGATGAGCAAGACTGGAGCCTGGGGAATGACATGGTCCTATCCAGGGGATCCTTTGGGGTTGGATCGGAGCTTGGGGAATTGGGAATGTCAAAGGGGAGCTGCTGATTGTTGGTTGTTGGTTCCCAATTCAGGTGGAGGGTGAGGTGTCACCAGTCAATGTGTGGGTTGGTGTCTCAGAGCCAGGGGAGCCCTAGGATCAGAGGTGTGGAGAGGTGGAGTTTGATTACCAGCATCTGGAAAGTGTGAGTTTGTCTGTTGATAAAAGTAATGGGCATACACATGAAATGAGTGATATTCCTGGCTGCAGAGGTGTCTCTGTCAAAGAGGCAAAGTTGGACAGGGACCAGGAGTTGTTGGGCAGGCTCCAGGGCAGAGCAGGACCAGGCCTTGTCAATGAAGTTGTCCATGGTGCCACTATTAATGAGGGTGTTGAGGGGGTCTCCAGAGGGGGTGATGTGGGTTTTTAAGAGGAGGGAGTGCAAGGAGTGGGAGGGTAGGTAAGCTGTGAAGGTGTTCTGTATGAGTGTTGTTGAGCATAGGTGAGAGACTGGGATGAAGAAGATGTTGAGGTCAATTCCACAATTTAGTGTGTCTTCTGAGTCTAAATTGCTGGGTCATTTTCTGAGTATTCATAGATGGCATGCTCTGCTTTGAAGGTCCAGGTGGCCTGTCCCATAGTCTGTTGTTGGAGGCACTCAGAGATGAAGTGGTCTTTCTCATTGCAGAGTATACAGGCACCCTCCCTTCTCTGTTGATTCTGCATATCCTTTGGAACCTTGATCCAAGGTTGTCTTTCTTCTGGAGCTGGTTAGCCCAGAGGGCCTCATTGTTCTGTTCTTCAGCAAATTCAGGGTTGTCCAGATCTCCCAGTAGCTCATCAGAATTTGGAGTGTTGCCAGGGCTGTTGACAGCCACAGTGGCATTGAGCTGGGCCTGGAGGTGGGCACCACTACTGGAGTTAGTGTTGGAGGGACCACAACTCATGGGGGAGTGGCCACTGAGGAAAGAGGACAGACTGGGGTTTTGGCTTGGGAGATTGGAGGGTTCACCAGAGCAGGCCTCCCTGTGGGTTCCAGGAGGCCTAGGAGTTTGAGTACTTGCTGCAGTCTTCCCAGTAGCACTGGTCAATCTGCATGACAAGGGCCTTGTATCTGTTGTAAGAGAGTTGTTTTGGAGCAAGCAAGAGGATGTCCTTGATGCATTGTGGCAATGCATAGTGGAGGGCATACCAGAGCATGCTATAATTCCAACCTGTCTTGTAAGCTTCCTTCTTGAAACATACAATAAAAGTGGTAAAGTGTTCTTCAGAACACATCCAGAGGTTGAAGAGATTGTTCTTGGCTTTGGCCATGGTGTCATAGATTCCAAACTTCCCAGAGAATTAGTTGACAAAGGCTTGCCAGTGGGAGAGTGCTGGGTTGTTGAGGTCAAACTAAATGAGAGCCGTGTAGTGGTCAAAGGCAATCCTCTGGAGGTATGAGGTAGCAAAGGCAACCTGACCTGGAACATGAGTGGCTTGGCCTGAAATGTATTAAGACATTGAGTTAGGAATGTACGCCATTTCTGAGGGTCCTGCCCTATAAACACATTGGGTTTTTAGATATCCAAGTGCCTCTCATGGGCAAGAGCATCCATGGGTATCGTCTCTCAGTCTGGAGGTCTGTTATTTCAAGAAGGGTCGTTCCTGTTGGGGGGAGGCCTGGGTCTCCATGCAGAGGATGGTGGGGGTGGTGGGCTGGTGGGCTGTCCTCTGGAGTTAACTAGAGGTAGCAGAGGCAGTTGAAGAAGGTTTTGTAGTGTTGGGCTGGGTGCTGGGTTGGGTGCTGGATTGCGCAGGGGGCGTTCAACTTGGAAGGGTTGAGCTTGCAATGGGGGCTGTGGGGAGTTCTGCAGATTGAAGTGGGGTGGGGGGTTGTGATAAAAGGTTGGCTTGGGAAGGGCCAGGGTGGTCATGGGTGGCAGTGCCAGAGTTGTCACAGGCATGAGGGATTGTTTGTTGTTGTCTTGAGTGAGCTTGTCAATGTAGCACAGTGTGTCATCCATATTGGAGGTGTCAGCCTGGGGTCTCCTGAAGGTTGCTGGTAGCAGAGGTTGGGCATTGTCCATTTGTGGGAGCAGTTCCAGAGGTCTCTAGAGCTGTCCCCAGGTCTTGAAGGTGCTAAAAATGGAGTTAGCCCTATGGTGAGTCAAGAAACCTACCATGTGGGCAGCAGGCTGATTGAATAGTCTGCCCATCAGGTTGAGAGACCTCAGTATAGCTGAGATGTTTTGCTGTTCTTCCTGTTGCCATTGCTCCAGAGTCAGAACAGAGGTGCCAGAGTCAGCTCTGGAGATTCTCATCAGAGGTAGATTGAGTGACCAGGGTCTGCAGAGTTGTTGAGGAGTCAGGGGCAGGGGGACGTGTGGACTTCATTGAGCAGTTGCTGTAACTCTTTGTGGAGGATTGTGTTGCACCTGTACTTTACCATGGCCTGTTCCAGGAGCCCTCCTTGAGCAAGTTGTTCCTCAAATTCGACTAGGCAATGTGCCTAGTCCTCCAGAGTGCCTTTGAAGTCATTGTGTCCAAATTCTGTGAGTAATGCCCTTGTCTGCTGTATGAAGTTGTCTGGCAAGATCCTGAGTGAGTGGGGCATCTTATTATGTTGATGTTCATACTTCTCAAAGCATCATCATCTCATTGGTGATGGAGGGGTCTGTGCAGGTGGAGTGGTGGCTGGGTAGTGTTGAGGCAGGTAGTTATACTTGGAAGATTCCTGAGGTTGGGAGGCAGGGCATTGATAACCATAGTAAGAGGTGGGGGCAGGACATTGGTAACCATGGTAGGAGGTGGGAGCAGGGCATTGGTAACCATGGTAGGGGGTGGGGGCAAAGGAACCTTTGCTGGGGGGAATCAGGCAAGGTCTATTAGGGATGGGTGATGTCTCTGGTAGACCTCTGGGGATGCTCTGGTACAAGGAGGCCTCCACAGGTCAGGCCATAGCTAGGTTGGATGGAGGGGCCCAGCTGGCTGAGGGTCCCAGATCATAGAGGGATGGATCAGGGGCCCAGTGGCAGTGGAGGCATTGGTGTTTGTATGGGAGAGGTGGATAGACAGGGTGGGGGGTCTGTGCAGAGTAGTAGACAGAGAACAGACATCCATAAAGATTAGTCTGGTAGCCTGTGGAGTAATAGGTGTGAGTATACATAGCCATCAAGAATGGTGTAAGGAGAGAGTCTTGATATTATGTCAGATTCTACTGAGTCAGGGGCTTTTCAGGAAAGCAACGTCCTTACAAGATGGACTTGATCTATATGTACTTTGGTATCTGGAACTCTGGATTGTGCTCCAGGGTTCAAGATGCAAACAGGGGATTCCTAGGATAAGGAACTTAGTCTGGGAATCAGGTGAGGTCAAAAGGGTAAGGAGTTAGAGTCGAGTCAAGAACTGGGGATTCTAGGACAAGACCAGGTCAGTAAAGCTTAAGTTGCAAAGTGCATACCAATCCTAAGAGCACACAAACAAGTTGAGTGTGCCAGTCAAAGCATGCCAGTCAGTGCATATCAGTCAATCAAAGGGCACACAGACAATTAATGTAATATCAAGACTAAAGTACAACAAGTGGATAGCTACTCTTTAAGTACTGGTGGGGGCTACTCCAGGTTCCTGAGGGATTCTGGGATGTCTGAAGCAGTTCTGGGAGTAAATGGGTGGTGGCAAAAAAGGGGAAATTGTATACCAGGGATTGCACATGCAGGGCACACAATATATTGGCATGGAGAGGTGGCCCTGATGTGTGATGTGTGATAGCCAGGGTGATTGATGTGATCCAATAATCAGCAGGTGTGCTGGCAGACAGTTCTGGGGTTCATGATGTGGGGCTGTCAGGGGGTGCAGTGTGATGACAGGGTCTGATGCACATGATGGCGATGTTGGCAGTTGTGATAGCAGGGGTTGTGTTGTGGGGTTGGTGGTGGGAGAAGTCCTGAATAGGGTTCTGGGAGTGTCCCAGGGTGGTCCTGGGTGGGAGGGGTCGTGACACTCAACATCTTTTGAGAAATTGATAATGAGCACATTTAGTGCCTTGCAAAATATGGGACTCTACTTGCAATCTGTAACCATTGGTTACAAGCTAGAACTATCTTGTGTATATCACATAGTGCTGAATCATACTGCAGTATTGGATTGACTAGAACTAGAGTGAATACAAGATGTTGTTTTACATAATACTCTACTGAAGGCATATAGCATCATTGACACTAGTGACATGTGTGATGCTCCATTACATACCCCCCAATGAAACTGAATACTTGGTCTTAGGAGAGGAGTTGAACTGGAGACAGCATGGTGTTGGTGTAGAGTGTTAGTGTTATATGTGAGGTAGTAGTGTCAACCATAACACTGAATTGCACAACATCTTAGTGCACCTGTCAGGGGACTCCTCATTTCTTCCTTCTTTTACTCCTTATTTCTTCTGCTCTCCTTTCATTCATTCTCTTATTTCTTCTGATATTATTTCATTTTACTATTTCTATTCTTTCAACACTATCTGTTAGTACTATTCTTAGCCCTTGAGATGCTCTGGTTCTTTAGCTACCACTCAGACAAGTGTGGGCCTTCAGCACCGCTTCCAGACCACTTACATAAGCCATAGTTTGCCAGAGTTTGCCCCTTATTTGTGCAATTGTTTGTGTAGGCAATTTTTGAGTTTTTAAGGTTTTGTTGTACTGTACAGTTGTTTCCCATGCTTCAGAGGCCCCAGAAGCATCCAACATGGCATAGGGAATCCCTAGACTTGTTCTTTTTAGATCTTCCTCTGCCAGGTGAGTAGTTATTATGATATTGTCAGTACATATTCTAATACACTTTGGATCTCCCTCTGCCAGCTGTGTGACTGAGCCACAGCCTTTAGAGGTTGCCCTTACAGTGCCAGTGTGCAAATTAGGTAAGCAGCAAAAGGCAAGATAAAATTTAAAATAAAACAAAAGTTTGACTCCACCTATGAGTCTGCTGTATATACACGCTACAGTGGAGTGCATGTCAGCCTGAAAATGTTGAGTGCATACTCAAAGTTACCTAAAAAATAGGGGTCTATGACCCATCTGATGAGGACCCCATGACCATGCCTGTCTCCATCACCATTGACTCCTCCTCTAGTGCGATGTTAATTGCAGGAGGGAGAGGCACTGATTCCGTCCTTGGTGGAGTAGTTGACCCCTTGACTGCAGGCAAATCTACCACTATAGACTCAGTAAGTGCAACATTAATCGCTGGAGAAATGATGGGTAGCATACCATGCACTGATGTTTGGTTTAAGAGGTTGACCTGGTTTGGGTCCATGCCAATGAGATAATAGAGGCCATTGGCCTCAGGGTTGATCAGAAGATTACTCTCCTTGTGGTGCTTGAACATAAGACAATAATAGTCATCTTTGGCCATCTTCCACCATCCATCCCATTGCAGGATTGTGGGGGGGGGGTGCCATAAGTAGAAAGGTGCTCTATGCACTCATTGTTGATCTGCTTGAAGATGTCCATAAACATCATTAGTGAATGGAACTGCTGTTCCAGGAAGACCATGCTATAGGTATAGGCATGGTCAACCCAGTCAAGCAGGATCTGGTTGTGTAGAAGAACATGTAATGCATTGTTGTTGGAGAAGTTCTGTGCATGCTCATCTGGCATGTGAACTTGATGGATTTCAAGCTTTGGCCCATGTTGGGGCTTAAATAGTTGCTTGGGGAACATGGCATCATATGAGGCAATTGCTCACAATACAGTCCTGGATGGGCCATAACAAGAGTCATGTGCCAAACAATCACAAATTTGGCTGCACTATTAGCACAGAGAGCTGGACACAATGCAAACCTGAAGTGGCTTTGCCAGTGAATGCAGTAGGCATGGTCAACCACGATGCCCTAATAGGTATTCTCCAGCCTGGGGCAACCAAAGATCAGCACATACTGCACTAGCTGATCTAAGTCAAATGGCATGGCTGGGTTTTGAGCACGCATTATGTGCAGCACCATGAAACCATCTTCTTTTGTGTGCAGAAAGTGCCCTGGGATTTGTTATTGCTTCACAAGAGCGAAGTTGTCAGAACCTTGCAATGGGTTGACAAGGTTCTGATATTGAGGCTTCTTCATCAGAAGCTACATGGTTCAATCATGCAGAGCCTTGACTGTTTTCTGGGTGAACATTTGCAGCTCTGTAATCAACATATATGCAACAATTCAGTTGCAATGCAGGACATGTACATTCATATAATACTTGTAGAGCTGATCCAGCTCTAACAGAGTGCAGAGAAGGCCATGTGGGGCATGCTTGTAGATGATAGTGCCTGGAATATGGGCACACTGATTAGAGGCATACTTATATGATGCCGCTCTGTTGGCATCAGTTTCCATCAGCATTGTATTCATGGCATACAAATAGTAGGTGCAATGGCTGAGTGCTCCTCTAAAGCACAAGTTCAATTGCTCAACATTGAGTGGCCCCCACACTTTCACCTGAGTTTAATTGCTTGACATTGAGCAGCCTCCACACTTTTACCTCCAAATCATCAGGGATTCTCCCTGAGAAATCATCCTTGGCTCTATATTTTAGGGCTTGCAACTTCTTGGCACAGTTTGCCTTTTTTTTGCTATGCACTTATTGTGCGATACTCATTGGAATTGGACCGCTGCCAATTTCCCCTCCTGCTCTGAGCTTGACTCTCCATAGATGCTCTCATCAGACAAGAACGCAACTGGCACTTTGCCTTTTCCAGGCATGGGCTTTCCTTTTAAGGTCACTATCAGACCATTGTATTGTTCTGGTTTGCAGAGGTCTGGGGTCAAGATGACCACAGGATAATGTTCTGGCAGGGCCGGTACAAATACTGGCAACATGAAAAGCATCTGGACTTCTCCTGCTCATGCGGGAATGCTAGCAGAAAAGGCTATGACCTTTAATTTGGAGGCATCAAGAGGCAGCTTGCAGCCATGACACTGATGAGATGGCCCTGGCTTTTCCAGGGCAGACATGCTGCTGATGGCATTCTAGCCCATAGAGGCTCAATCAATTGAATGGGCTGATATCTAGCCCTCTTGACCTTGGTAGTCAGTTCCTTGAAGAATGAAACTTTGTGCTTAGATGTGTGGTCAATCTGCTCCAGGACTGATATGCGCTGCCTCTTCATCAGCTTGATCTGGTCGAGCAGTCCCTCTATTACAACAATGGCCAAACTTTTCTGCAAAAAGGACACAGTTGCTGGGACTGGCTGTCCTACTGCTTCTAGTCTGCTAAGGAGTGCATCTGGCACTGCTGAGTCCTGCACTTGTGGTGCAGGTTCCACATACAGTTTTGCCACGGGCCAATGCACCCATAGTATGGATGGTGGTCCCATCACTGCACCCACATACATTGGTATTGATGCATGTGAGCATGCTGGTGGTACCTGATAATAGTGCTCTTGGCATGTGCTATCCTTCAGGCACTTATAGCACCTCTCATCATTGACCTCCATCTCTTGCAAGTGGAGGGGTGTCTGGTATGGAAGCAGTTCCTCATGGCCTGGATAGGCCATGCCCGCTAACTAGTACTGGCTCACCACCAGATACAGCAGTTGCATCTGGTAATCAGAATAATTCTGAATTTGTGTATTTGGAGGTCTCTCCCCTCTACTAGAGCCTTGCAGGCTCTGATCACTTTTTCTCAGCCTCCAATAGGCCATTGCAGACAATACATTAGCTATGTGTATTGGGACTTAGAAGGAAAAAAGAAAAAAAAATCTCTTAACTCTGCCAGTGGTGTAAACAACTGCAAATATCCACTATCCAGTCTTTTACAGTTATCAAAGTAGCATAAATAGCCACAATTAGTTGCCACCCAGTCAATAACCTGGTATCAAAGTGGACTTTGTCCATATTTACCACCTCACGTGCTCTATGCACGTTTTGCTAGCTGGTGAGGGCATTTTATGCTCTGCAGTTCTAAGTATCAGTCTATTGCTATAAGATTCTTGCAATTTACCAGTAGCTCCCAGGTAGTATCACCTAAGCTCTACTTGCTTGTATGGGCCGTTGCTAGCACGGCATGTCCGAGATCTATTTGTTGACATTGTTTTATACAGGCCCTGGGAAGCTTCTGAGAAATCTTGTCCACAAAATAGTGGATTTGAGGCAAAATTTTGACCAAATGTAAGTCCCAACTTTGCCAAACTTTGTCCATAATATTGTGGATTTGAGGCTCTGCTGGATGAAATTTTTGAGATTTTGACAACAAAATTCTGAGCATTCAAGGCAATCTGATTTATGTATCAACTTGTTACATGTGTAATAGCACAAAAAATTGCATTATTGCTCCAATAATCCTCACCTCAGTAATTTTCAGTATGCCTGATGAGGCAAAAACATAGGAAGCTCTCTTGTGTAGGGTGGGAGGAAGACGGCACATTTGCAATATTGAAATTAAGTCTTGCAGAGTATCTCACCCCCCTATCTGATGCACTGCCACATCTGAGCCAGAGGAATGTGACTGCTGTCCATCCACTGCTATGTGGATCATACATTATCATGCAGACAGAATGGCATACCTATATCAGACAAGTTCTTGACATATATAAAAAGGGTGAGAGTTTGAGGTATGGCTCTGTTGATAGCTCAACAACACTGGAGAGCCTATCCTGGTTGTCACTTCGTGTCTATCTTCCTCTCAGGATGGTGAGACATAATGATCATCCTCTTACTAATATTTATATGTTTTTTCATAATGCTGGATCCACCAATTCTGATGAAGAAAATGATAAGGATACAGACACCACCAGGCCTGAGTTCACATGTAGTATCAACAGAAAGAAGTTTCATCTTCATATGCATGCCCACATTGACAACATCATCTTTGACCTTGCATGCCCTTGTTGGCAATGATGTAAAATTGAAACCTATTCTTGTCAAGGCACCTGTTCTGATCCAGGTGGTAAGCTATCTAGTAATTAGAGATATGCTAGTTATAGCTCAGTTGTGTAATATTGGTGCCAATGTTGTGCAAACAGAAAAAAAAAAGGAAAAAAAGAGAATTTCCTTTTTAAGATATATGTTTTGCATGAATTGTCTGTTATTGTAGATTTGAGGCCCCAAAAATTGCAGATTTGAGGCCAAGATATGGGAAATTTCTAAACAAGGTTTCTTGGAAGCTTCTAAGGGCCTTTTTATACTGATATAGTCTACTGCTTATATAAGCATCTGCACAGAGGATGCCGCTTATACAATTTAGATAAACAAATAGTCTAATAAATCACATGACAACAAAAATTGAAGACATTTTTTGCACACTAATATAGACTATTCATATGAGAGCAAAAATCGAAGACAATATTTATACACTAATACAGGCTATTGCTTACTAAGTGTTTGGACATACTATTGCTTACACAAGCATTTGGCAGTCCAGTGAATCACATGACAGCAAAAATCGAAGACATTTTTCCCACACTGACACAGACTACTGCTTACTAAATGTCCAGACCTACTATTGCTTATACAAGCATCTGGCAGTCCAATGAATCACATGACAGCAAAAATCAAAGACATTTTTTGCACAAGCTGTCACGACCCCTCCCCCCCGGAACCTCCCCGG
>QGOA01000237.1:0-27159 GCA_003313075.1 Termitomyces sp. MG16
AGTGCCTTCATCTTGCTTTCCACCAGCACCAGCAATTTATGGGCCTCTTGGAGGTTCATGGGGAACTCCCATGGTGCAGTTTTTGTTAAGAGTGTTGAGGTATGATGATACCATGTTCTCTTCTCCCTAGTGTGCCACCAAAGAACCAATTGGACTGCTCAGTGGTGTTCCCCTCTCCAAACACTCCTAACCCTTCAGGAATATGCCCCATGGCCTGCTCTACCCTGTCCCAGTCAACCCTGGCCTGCTTGTTGGCAGCAGCCTTCCTACAAGCAGCTGCCTTGTGGTTGCAATTCAACTGCAGGTTCTTTTGCACTGCTGTCTCCCCTTCTGATGGTGTATCCTTGGCACTCAGTCCATAATTGCTGGCCTTGCCATTATTGGCAAAGCCCATAGCAGCTAGTGCAGGAAGGCAATTTTCCACCTTGTTGTCTGTCCATGCATCTCAATGAAGTGGCTCTGGCACATATAACTCATGCAGGGTTTTGAAGTGTACTGCAGGCAAAAAAAACATGATCTCCTCAGTTCCTGATCCCTTTGGCACATTGTCCAGGAACCACATTGTTGCTGTCTGCAAGGCCCTCTTCAGCCTGTTCTGCACCTTCACCATACTAGGCGTGTGCATTGATGTGCTTAGGCCCCAGTCTTTGTCGTCCACTATCATATCATCATCACTCTGCTCTCTAGAGTGGGTTGTTACCTCACCTGCCTTCCTAAGCTCAGGAGGTGCTATGGGCACCTCCACCTCCTTTTGTGTTCTGAGGCGCTTAGCCTCAGTCTGCTTCTCTGGCATTGTCGCTTGCTGCTTCATTGCATTGGCAAACATCTTGATAGTGTTGTTGTTATACTGTTGCAGCATAACAATTTTGTCCAACAGGCCTGTGATCACTACTTGGGCCACTGAATCCTTCAAAAAATCTAATTCTGGGGAAATGTGCTGCCCTGCAGCCAATAGTTGCTGCCACACTATTTTGATCTGAGGATCTACCTGATCCTCTGATGCTTTCCCTTCTCTTTTTTGCTTGCTAAAGATCTATGCAGGAACGGTGACTGCCTATGTGCTGGGGGCAACCATAATTGTGGAGATCTGGGTTGTTGCGCACTCCATGCCCTTAGTCTACTTTGGTATTCTTAAAATGGAGGCTCCTCCTGCCTCCTGCTTACAGGCTCTCTAGTGATGATAGCTCTTCTTGCTGGTTCTCATGGCAGCGACCGCTCTTTCTCTTTTTGAGGTGGCACTACCTTGTTTCTCATTCTCACCTCTCTCACTGGTAACTGCTCACAATCCTTCTGAGGTGACTCCATCTCCTTCTGCTTACTCACTCTCTGATCCTTATCCACTTTCATGGGGACCACCTGTTGTGTCTGTGGCATCATTATTCTTCATGGAACTTGTATCTGCATAGCCTGCTGCCCAGGTCTACCAGGACCTGGAGAAAATGGGGAACAAGGCCATTTGTGAGTCAATAGTAATGGCGCATCTTGGTCTATACATAGCAATGACAAAATGTCATTGTCCCTCCTTTTGAAGACTGGTTTGCAGGCTAGTGTTCATGGGCTCTATGGCACATATACTGACTAGGGATATCAGGCTTGTATAGAGTGTGTAAGTTTTAACTGTACATTGTCTTTTAAGATCAATAGTTACTTACATTTAGAATACTCAGGTTGGTTTATGTCTAAGTATATAACATGTGGTTAGTATGTCTGCATTCCAGCACTAAATGTAGTAACTTGCCACATGGGATACGGTATAAACTAGTGTATTATTTGGATATCATTATCATGGTAGACCTGCTATCAGGGACTTTTTTGATTCAAAAGACAGGTAGGCCATATTGATCCATGATTATATCTCTATGAGAACCCACCGTTATTTTATTGGGGTAGTATGAACAGACAGGGAGTACCTATGACTCTTACAGACCCGGTGTATTGTGCTTCTCCTTGCATTTCTGCATTGAGCAGCCGGTAGTGGGGCGTTGCTTGAGTACAATTAGGACTTAGCCATAACCTTTGCTGTAGAGTGACCTCTACAGTGGTTTGGTACATTTAAAACACTTTCTTCAGCTGTGTCAGGCTCTTAGTCCTCGGCCCAGCGGCTCTGTTGACATACTCACACACCTCCAGTTAGTGGTGGGGAGTTTGTTGTGATAATGCACGGGGGTTGGCAGGTCTAACATCCTGCTTCCTAGCCAGGCAGGAATCTGGAGCCCCACGGTCAAATGTATTTCAACATCAAGCCATAGTATATGACTGCCCACATAGTATATTATGCATATGGGTCATATATGTCTGTTGTATCCAAATGTTCAGCAGTCCACATATCAGTGATTTCCAGAGAGAGTTCACGGTTGGAGTCAGACCAGTCAAGCCAATTGTGATGACTGGTTGGAGCGTGATGTAACTCATTAACCTGAAGTGTTTTAGGCTCCTTATCAAAATCTGACAGAGTTGGCTGAGACTGCTCAATACGTTCAAAAACGGCTTTTTTCCACATTCTGGTGAGATCAAACATGTTTCGTGTGCGTTTATGTGATACAAGCCACCTGGCGTTCCAGACTTCTGGTACTTCTCTAATGTCGGGCAAAAGAACAGGTTTATTGCTCCCTTGAACACAGGGAATCTGTATCCATCAAAGCTTTCCAGTGGATTGAGCTTCAGCTAGTACTTCCTCTCCATCTCTAGCAATAGCACTGGGACCCCTTAGTTGAATGAATACACCACCATAATGAGTGCTTATGGCCAACCAGTTGTTACCTAGTTGGAGATTGGTGATTTCAGAGGCCTCTAACCATGCTGCCCAGAAGTTTTGAACTGTTTTTCCTAGTTCATGTATGTTAAAAAATTTCCATACCTGATTAAATTCAGACTTTATCACAAGGACGCTGCCCAGCGCCGGTTCTCTGACATCAAACCGTTTAGTCCATCTCTTGTTGAGCTCTGAATGAGCCCATGATCTAACCAGGCTTTCTGGATAGCCACGCTTGCAGTATAATCTGGTTAGAACATTGACCGCTTTTATGTACGTCAACCTTTTTGATAACAGAGTAGCCATCCGTGACATTTCTCCCACAAAAGTCCCTCTTTTTACATCAAGAGGATGGGCACTATGCCAAGGAATTCTTTTCTGATGGTTCTTTGCCTTTTTATATGGTGCGTGAGCAAGCTTACCAGCCTCATCTTTATAGATGACCATATCTAAGAACGGCTAAAAAAGAGCCAAGGCAGACCATTCAATCTAACATCTATTGAAGCAAATTTTATTTACTACTGCCAGTGCTTCTGCCTCACTGGAAGCATAGACTATTGCTAGGCAGTCATCAATGTATCGGCTATAAAACGGAATCTGACTGGTTTTGAGTGTTTGGCATTTTCTTTCAAAATGTAACCCATACAGATTAGCCAAGTCTGGACTGTCAGCAACTCCCATTGCTAGTCCACAGGCTTGTTGGTATAGTTGATTCTCAAAGCGTAAGATTAAATTACTGTTTCCCAGTTTTAGGCATCGGCAGAAGATGGAGATTTCACATTGTCTCCATTCAATGAATGCCTTTTCATCCATTCCCTCTGGTCTCACCATGTTGTAAAGGTACGTGAAATACATTTGCTTAACTATCATATAACACACCTGTAGGTGGTGATACGTATGCCTCCAAGTCGAGGCAGAAAACATGTATTATTAAGCTCCAAATACACTAGTTTTGAAAAGAAACAAACACTGAAAACTGTAAGCGTGACATCGAAAACTGTAGACGTCAGGAGCCTGACCTCGAAGTACGAAGTACCTGCCATATGATGATGACCAAAGACTCGAGCAAAGCAGCGTGTGCACAAGCCACACGGATCTGATCAGTAACACACAGCCGATGGGTGGCAGTGCTTGGACGGGTCTCGGAACAAACCCCGAGATCTGGCTGACATCACTCATCAAAGCTAACTCCAAGTCCACGCCCACCAACAAACACTCGAATGCGTCCGTAGGCAAACAGCACAAGCCACTGCCACCACCAAAACGGCACCAGGAGCCCCAGGCAAGAAGGAGAGAGGCGAGAAAGAAGGAGGCAGAAAAGGGAGAAAGTTTAGCTGGGAGA
This sequence comes from Termitomyces sp. MG16, assembly GCA_003313075.1. Classification (NCBI taxonomy): domain Eukaryota; kingdom Fungi; phylum Basidiomycota; class Agaricomycetes; order Agaricales; family Lyophyllaceae; genus Termitomyces; species Termitomyces sp. MG16. The sequence goes on from QGOA01000237.1 coordinate 4,095, forward strand.
ATAAAAAGATTAGGCACATCAAGCACCGGAAAATGCCATTACCAGTGCCCAGCCTCAGAAAAACAGAACATAGAGGCTTGCCAAACATGGCTGCACGCCTCGCCACGCAGGATAAACGATGGTCCGTGCGCAAGGAGAGGGTATAAAAAGGAGAGGGTTTTGGGGGAGTTGGGCAAGCAGTTGACTTGCCACAGCTCGGAGTCCCCAGGGAGCGGACGTCTTAGGCCAACAGCAGTAGACTGACTTTGGGTTTTAGTTTTAATACTATTTTGTACCCACCTTTCAAGTGTGACTTTTATTAGTGTGACTTTTATTAAGTTTACATTTAAAACCAAAACAATTAAAATTATAACACTTTTTACAACGTGTGCACATGTGTACCTAAGTCCCCAGAACGTCATGAATACAAGTTTGTATTTAACTTAAGATTTGTTCAATTTCATTTGGGCAACTTAAAACAAATAAAAACTTACATTTCGCATCAGTGGATATTGGGATAAAATGCTACGACATCTTCTGTACAGATGAAGAACTTATGACCGGGTTTTAACTGTAATTTACTCAATTTTATCATCAGATCTTTTGTTCTGTGGATGATTTCTAATGCCGTCTTAATGATCGGTTTGAGTTTTTTACTCACATATTTGGCACAGGGGTTCTGCAATGCTGAATGACAAGGAATTATCAGTCTAAACTTGACTGGTTCCTTGTGGATCTTCAGAATACCATAAAATTCCAGGATCTTAAAGTTTTCAAAAGGTATTTCCTTTCCTTTTGGTCTGGTTGGTACCAAGTGTTGCAGAAATGTTCTGAGTTGTGGGTCATAAATGTATACTTCTTGACCTAGCTCGACTATGTGAGCCGCCATAATTCTCAAAATCTCAATAGCTTTAAGTGGATGTAGAGGTATGTAATCCTCTCGATTGAGCAATATTGATTTTGATTGTTCTATAATTCAGGCTCACAATGATATGCAAGTACCTAAGTTTTTGTCCATATTAGTGACTATGTAGTCATTATCTAACATGAACTTTTTGAGTCGATACACCTGGGGAGATAGTGAGCTAAGTCTGTCCCAGAGTAGAATGCTGGGCATCTGTAGTAGATGGTGAGTAAGATGTTGCTCTCCCAGTTTCAATCCAAACTGAAGATAATCTGGTAGTTTTGGAGGCCAACTTCGCTCATGTGGGACTTCAAAATCTGGATCATAGTTGGACTTCTCAGTATTAGTAAAAGCAAAGACAATTTTCCATTGAAGTCTATCGCGGAAGTCTTTCCAGGCAGATTCTATTAAGTCCTTATCACACCTGATTTGGAACATGAAGTTCATGCCGATGCTTAACTGATTGTGAAATTCCTCAGGCAAATCAATGCCCGGTGAAGTGTGAATTGATGATTTAAACTTCGCTGCAGCTAAGATATCTACTGGTACTAAGCTGAGTATATATCTAATTGCTTCCAGGTAAGATATGGCTAGTATCCAGTCAGGGTAAGAACAGTGGTCTGCATACCTTACATGCGGTTTAGTTGAGACAACTAAGCCCTGCCCTTCCCTTTCGATGCCTTTGAAGTGGAAGACTTGGTTTTCTTCTTTCTTCCTGCGACCGCCTTTTCCGCTCTTCGGGCTTTGGCACGTGCTGCCTTTGCAGGCAGAGGAATGTATGGATGTGCAAAGCGCTTCGCAACCTTGCCTTTCTTCTGAGAATAGGATCTTATCAGAATTGATAGATCCATCAGGAAATCTAAGAAGACTTACTGATTTGTGTTGACCAGCAGGGTTGAAAAGTTTGAGGAGAAGATGTCAGGAGACTCCTCATTTCTTCCTTCTTTCACTCTTTATCTCTTCACTCTCCCTTCATTCATTCTCTTATTTCTTCTGACATTATTTCATTTTACTGTTTCTATTCTTTCAACACTATCTGTTAGTACTACTCTCAGCTCTTGAGATGCTCTGGTTCTTTAGCTACCACGCAGACAAGTGTGGGCTCTTCAGCACTGCTTTCAAACTGCTTATATAAGCCAGAGTTTACCTTTCTGACTTCTAAAGTCCGGAGTTTTCCTGCCTTGTTTGCACAGTTGTTTGGTTAGTCAATTTTTGAGTTTTTAAGGTTTTGTTGTACTGTAAAGTTGTTTCCCATGCTTCAGAAGCCCCAGAAGCATCCAACCTGGCATAGGGAATCTCTAGACTTGTTCTTTTTGGATCTTCCTCTGCCAGGTGAGTAGTTATTATGATATTGTCAGTACATACTCTAATACACTTTGGACCTCCCTCTGCCAGCTGTGTGACTGAGACACAGCCTCTAGAGGTCGCCCTTACAGCAGAACAAGTCTCTACATTTCGGTCTGGGAGCCCCCTTCAGCCTGCTTGAGCCCTCTCTTGCCTCTTTAGGTCCCTACCCCACTGGATTACTCCCTGCCCCTCTGTTGCTTCTATGACCCAACCAGCCCCCTCAGACACTCCCCTGGATGCTTCTGCCCCTCAGGATGATGCCTGGGGTCACTTCCTTGCTCTGGAGACTCAGGTGCAGACTACTCAAGCTTCGCTCATCCTCCACACCACCAAACTTGCTGGATTACATCAGGCCACAGTCACCATCTCCCATTCCTTTTAGGCCCTCTTAGAGTGCCTCCCTCTTGCTCCTACCCCTCTCCAGGCACCTCCAGTTAGGGCTGACACACCCCCAGTCCCTCGCTTTGGGGCCTCCCCCCCAGTTCATGCCAATATTCCTTGCCCAGCACTCCCAGACGCATTCAATGGTGACTGAGCAATAGGTGAGTGTTTCCTGCAGTCCTGCATCACCTGTACTCACCTCAGTGGTGAGGCTTTCCCCTCTGATGCTCTCAGGATCACTTGGGTTCTTTCTTACATGAAGTCTGGACAAGCTTCAACGTACATGCTACGAGTCTTTTGACATCCTGGAGAAGTGGAGAGTTTTGGAAGTTGGGATCAGTTTGAAAAGGAGTTTCAGACAGAGTTCTTCCTCTTGGACCCTGCTAAGGTGGCAGCCCTCACTCTCCAAAATCCTCATTGATATGAGCAGGAGAAGCAGACCCTAGATGAGTATATCGACTCCTTCAGAGCTCTTGCTAAACAGGCCTGCTATCCAGATGGTCTTCAGCTCTGTCTCACCTTCTGAGATGGCCTCCTTCCCTCTCTCATGGACCGGATCAATAGCATGGCTGAGGGACAACCTGACAACATGAGTATTGAGACCTGGTATCAGGTAGCACAGGATCAGTGGCAGCTCATGGAGTTATGATGTGAGCTCCACTGTGGAACTGCCCCTCACTCCACATCACAGGCATCTCTTCTTGCTTGTCATCCCATCCAGCCCTCCCTTCCATTTTGTGCTCCACCCCCAGCTCAGGTACCTGCAGCACGGTCCCCTCCCTCTTGGGGTATCTATGGACATTGACACCTCTTGTCAACGTTCCTCCCTTCCTCTCCTCTGCCATCACTGTGGAAAGCCTGGTCACTTCGCTTGATATTGTCCCCAGGGGCTGGAGGTGCTATCTCTCAGCTTTAGAGCAGGAAGAGCTCCCTCTCCAGCTCCTTGCTGTCCAAGACATTTGAGGAAACCCCTCCCTAGATGTACAGACTGAAACAGAACCTTTGGATGAGTCCTTGGGTCCTGTGGAAGCTGTAGCAGAACCATTGGATGGGTCCTTTGGTTCTGCAGGGGAGGGTTTTCAATAGAGCGACAAATGAGTTGTATGTAATCAATTTACATGTCTATCAGTAGAATCTTCTAATGTATCGCTTCCTGTTCCTGATTCTCTGACTGAAACTGTAAGCACCCCCTCTGACATACAAAATACCCCCTCAGTCCAAGCCTCAGCTAAGATCTCCTCTTCTCCTTCTCCTGTCCGACAACCACGTATCCCAGCTTGGGAACAACATCTTCCTCATTGCTATGTTGTTGCCTCCACTTCCTCTCCCAACTATCTGCATCTGAATGTGGAGATTGTGACAACTGACACTCAGCAGACTCGAAGCATCATAGCTCTCTTGGACAGTGGCACTACTGGACTCTTCCTGGACACCCATTATGTGGAACAACATCAGCTCACTACCTGACCCCTCTTTCACTCTATTCCAGTCTATAACATTGACGGTACACTCAATGAAGCTGGATCCATCTGCTCAGTGGTGGATTTAGTCCTTCATTATCAGACACATTCTGAGTGTGCTGTCTTTGCGGTCAACAGCCTAGGAAAGCAGAACATGATACTTGGGTTCTCCTGGCTGCATGATCACAATCCTGAGATTGACTGGGCCAAGGGTAAGGTGAGCATGAGCCGCTGCCCTCGATGGTGTTCCACATGTGCCAAGGAAGTTAGAGAGGAGTGTAGAGAGTCAGTCTGTGAGCGTGTTGCTATCTGGGCCTGCCAAGTTGAACACCTCCTCTTTGCAGACCTTGACCTACTGGATCCTCCCCCTCTGGCATTCTCTTATAGAGAGGCCCTCTATGAGGATGTTTGAGGTGTAGTGAGTGAAGCCCAGATGTAAAATGGATGCAAGAGTGAATTTGGGTGTGCTCCTGACCCAGAGTCTCCAGACGAGGCTATTGAAACAGGTGATAGGATTTATGCAACTACCTTACGACCTCCACCAATGGTAGCAGAGATTAGAGCTAGCCAAACTACTTCCCAGCAGCTAGCCCAGGCATTTGCTGCCAACTCTGCTCCTAAGTCATTCTGAAATGCAGTTCCTCATCACCTGCAAGACTTTGAGGATGTTTTCTCTAAGGCATCATTTGACTCCCTCCCTGAGCGTAAGCAGTGGGACCATGCAATTGAGCTTATGCCCAATGCTGAGCCCTCTAGCTGCAAGGTCTATCCTCTTTCTCCCAGAGAACAGGATCAGCTTGATGCCTTTTTGCAAGAGAATTTAGACTCTGGTTGCATCCGCCCCTCAAAGTCTCCAATGGCCTCTCCAGTCTTCTTCATTAAGAAGAAGGATGGATCTCTATGTCTGGTTCAGGACTACTGAGTCTTGAATGCAATGACTGTGAAGAATTGCTACCCTTTACCACTCATTTCAGAGCTTGTCAACAACCTCCGAGGTGCACGCTACTTAATCAAGTTGGATATCTGCTGGGGCTACAACAACGTGCACATCAAAAAAGGTGATGAGTGGAAGGCAGCATTCTGAACAAATTGTGGACTCTTTGAACCTCTGATAATGTTCTTTGGCCTCACTAATAGCCCTGCCACCTTCCAGACCATGATGAACAACATTTTCCAAGACCTCATAGCAGAAGGTGTTGTGTGTGTATACCTTGACAATATTCTCATCTATACCAAGACTCTAGAGGAGCATCGTTGGATTATGCGCATTGTACTGGAACGTCTTTGCCAACATCAGCTCTATCTTAAGCCAGAGAAATGTGAGTTTGAGCAGACTAAGGTTGAATATCTTGGACTGATCATTTCTCATGGAATGGCTGAGATGGACCCAGTCAAGGTGGCTGGTGTGGTGGAGTGGCCAGAGCCTAAGAACAAGAAGGAGGTTCAGGCCTTTCTGGGTTTCAACAACTTCTACCAGAGGTTTATTCAGGATTTCTCACACCATGCCCAGCCCCTCTTTGATCTCACCATTAAGGACACTCCTTGGCACTGGGATGCAGCACAGCAGACAGCCTTTGATGCCCTCAAACAGGCAGTCACTTCAAAGCCTGTCCTTCTATTCTCAGATGATGACTCTCCCTTTCGTGTCAAAGCCAATAGCTCAGATTTTGCTACTGGAGCTGTTCTCTCTCAGCAGTTAAGAGAGGATGGTAAGTGGCATCCTGTGGCCTTCTACTTCAAGACTCTCAATGCTGTGGAGCAAAATTATGAGATCCATAACAAGGAGATGCTGGCTATCATTTGATTATTTGAAGAGTAGTGACATTTCCTTGAGGGTGCCAGGCATAAATTCAAGGTGTGGACTGATCACAAGAACTTAAAGTACTTTTGGACAGCCAAGAAACTTAACTGCCAACAGGCTTGATGGTCCTTGTATCTGGCCAACTTCAATCTCTCTTTGCATCACAAACCTGGACGGAGCATGGGCAAGCCAGATGTGCTTTCTAGACGAGCAGATCATGGTTTAGGAGCTAGTGACAATGACAATATTATACTCCTGAAGCCAGAACTATTTGCTATCTGTGCTCTAGAAGGTGTGGTTGGCCAGAGAGAAGAAGTGAGCATCCTTCAAGATATTTGACGAGGTAACTGGGAGGGTGCCCAAGAAGATCTGGTAGCTAAGGCTGCTATGGCCTTGCATGCTTGAGAGAAAACTGGAGTGAAGTCTGTCCACACTGACAAGTGGTCTTTGGAGAATGGTCTTCTCACTTTCCGGGGATGCATTTATGTTCCCAACCTGCCAGACCTCTGGAGGCGGATTGTAGAGCAGCATCATGATTCTCGAGTTGCAGAACATCCTGGCAGATGGAAGACACTGGAGCTGGTCTCACAGAATTACTAGTGGCCTCAAATGTCATGGTATATTGGCTCTTACACCTCTACCTGTGACTTTTGCCTTTAGACTAAGCCTTGTCATCAGCCTTCTATGGGACAGCTTCATCCATTGCCTATCCCAGCTGAGCGTTGGAGTGTGGCCTCTATAGACTTCATTGTTGAGTTACCAGACTCTCATGGATATGGTGTGATCATGGTAGTAGTAGATCTCTGTGGCAAGCGTGCTCATTTTATTCCAACACACACTACCTGCTCAGCTATGGGCGCTGCCAATCTGTACCAGAAGCATGTCTGGAAACTCCATGGGTTGTCAGATGCTTATGTCTCCGACCATGAATCTCAGTTTGTGGCAGAATTTACTAGAAAACTGTATCACCTCCTCCATATCAAACTCCACACTTCCATAGCCTACCACCCCCAGTCTGATGGCCAGACTGAGCATGTCAACCAGGAGCTAGAACAGTATCTCTGGCTCTTTTGCAATGGACAACAGGATGACTGGGATGACCTATTACCAGAGGCAGAGTTTCAATACAACAACCATATACACGCTGCCACCCAGATGTCTCCTTTTCTTCTAGATATTGGTCGACACCCTTAGATGAGATTCGAGCCTTGTGGACAACCTTCAGAAAATGAAGCTGTCAACAAGTTCATAGATTGGATGAAGGCAGCCCAGGAGGAAGCCAAGGCTGCTTTATCTAAGGCAAAGGATGACATGGCCCACTACTATGATTGTGGACAAACTCCAGCCCCCAAGTACAAGCCTGAAGGTCAATGTCCACAGCTACCTCCACCTCCAGTTCTGGTAGACAACCAAGAAGAGTACAAAGTGGAACAAATCCTAGACAGCTGACTCTTTAGAAACAAGCTTTAGTTCAAGGTCAAGTGGAAGGGCTATGAAATTGAGGACATCTCCTGGAAGCCACAAGAGAATGTCCATGCCCCTGCCTTGGTTCGGGAATTCTATCAACAGCATTCCAATGCTCCCCAGGCAATCAGAGGCCTCTATTCTCTTTCCAAGGTAGACCAGGCCATCCAGAACTACTTCTATCCAGCATGTCAAGACGCTGCATTCTAGAGGGGGGGTGATGTCAGGAGACTCTTCATTTCTTCCTTTTCTCACTCCTTATCTCTTCACTCTCCCTTCATTTATTCTCTTATTTCTTCTGACATTATTTCATTTTACTGTTTCTATTCTTTCAACATTACCTGTTAGTACTACTCTCAGCCCTTGAGATGCTCTGGTTCTTTAGCTACCATTCAGACAAGTGTGGGCCCTTCAGCACCGCTTCCAGACTGCTTATATAAGCCAGAGTTTGCCTTTCTGACTTCTAAAGTCCGGAGTTTTCCTGCCTTGTTTGCACAGTTGTTTGGTTAGTCAATTTTTGAGTTTTTAAGGTTTTGTTGTACTGTACAGTTGTTTCCTATGCTTCAGAAGCCCCAGAAGCGTCCAACCTGGCATAGGGAATCCCTAGACTTGTTCTCTTTGGATCTCCCTCTGCCAGGTGAGTAGTTATTATGATATTGTCAGTACATACTCTAATATACTTTGGATCTCCCTCTGCCAGCTGTGTAACTGAGCCACAGCCTCTAGAGGTCGCTCTTACAGTCTATGCCCTATCCTCTTCATCCATCACAAGGTCCTTGACCTTGATTTTTGATAACGTTGGTTGGCATTCAATCACCTTCTGAGGCTCACTGTCCTCAGCTCTCCTGCTGTAGGTTGCCACTTTACCCTGTATGTTGAGTGTACCAGTCTTTTTAGGCTCCTTTTTGAGCTCTTTTTCCTTCTTCAGAGTGCGCTTGTACTCTTCAACCTCTCATTCCAGCACCATAAGTGCAGGACTATTGCTTGGCAAGCTCATCTAAGCTTGCCCCAGCTTGACTTCCTCCTTCACAGTGGAAAATTATTTCCTGCCATCTAGTCATTTCCGCTATATTAATGGCCTCTTCTCAATGGCTCTGTGGCAATAGATCCTCCCATACCCATTATCCAGAGCCACCTGCATAGCTGGGATGGTCTCACCATCTACCACAATCTGATTATTCTTAAAGTCCAGAATGGTTGTTGTACTCCCAGAGTGTAAGGATGTGTCAATACACCTTAGTTAAAGCCCGGGGTTATGCCTAAGCCCCTATTGACTGGAGCTAAAATGGTACTAGTTGACAAGAAAAAGCAAGTAGTAACACAGGACTATGGTGTAATAGTAACACGCAATGCAGGTTCAAGTCCTGCTAGTTTCAGTTTTCCTGAGGTTGTCGGTTCAATCCTCTGGAAGTGTTACATTTGGTGGAACTACAGTGGCTGTGCTAGCATTGTATGTTCGCGACCAAGCCTGCATCATGATCTAGGTTGATCTGCTGACATAAGGTAGCCTTTACCCTGGGACCTATAAGTCATGAAATACCGGATGCATGGTCTGTGATCAGGATAAGGTACAAGGAGTGCACACTTGGGATCTTGAGACTTGCTGGAACAAGTCTAGAGGGGAGAGTGTAAGGGTGTGTCAATACACCTTAGTTAAAGCCCGGGATTATGCCTAAGCCCCTATTGACTGGAGCTAGAATGGTACTAGTTGACAAGAAAAAGCAAGTAGTAATACGGGACTATGGTGTAATGGTAACATGCGATGCAAGTTCAAGCCCTGATAGTTCCAGTTTTCCTGAGGTTGTCGGTTCAATCCTCTGGAAGTGTTACATAGAGTCTCATAAGGTCCAAGCCTTGTGCCCATTAACTTCCATGTATGATGCAAGGCATTCTTTGTCCTCTCTCTTCAACGCTGGCCTAAATAGCTTCTCAGGTGATTTGCAAAGGTGTAAAACAGATTTGCCATTCACATTGGCCACTCCTATTGGGTGGTCCATTTTGCTGGCCAGGTAATCTGTCAGGGCTCCCATGAACTCAGTGTCAGACTCTTGGCTATAATGGTCATTATCATAGACTCATACATGTCTACCTCAACATATTTGGTGTCCGAGTTGTCCTCCTCTCCAGGGACCTTATCCATCTCTGTAACCTTAGTGTTAAGGTGCTCCACCTCGTCATTGTCAATGTCAGACTTGTTATCTAAATCCACTTTATCCTCGTCAGGGATAGTGGTCTGTGCCACATGCACAAATGCATGTGGTCTTGCTCTATATGGGCGCTGTGGCTTAACTGGGCATTCTCTTGCAAAATGTCCTGCCTTCTTGCAATGAAAGCACCTAGCATCCTTTCCTTGGCCAGGGTTGCCTCCCAACTCTGGCTTCCTTTCTATGAGATGATCTGATGGTTTGCTGGCATCCACTGCCTTGCTTGCATCTGCTTCCTCTCCTGGCTTGCCCTTTACCTTGTGCTGCATCAGCAGACAAGAGCTTCCAAACCTTGGCACTTGCCCTGCTATTGGCTGTATCACAATCCAGAGGTCTAAATTGTCAGCCAGGCCTCTCTATCTTGCTCAGAAGGTGCCAACCTTCTGGGGCTCCAGTTGTCTAGCCTGATGCATCATAGCTCACATCTTGGCACAATGTAGATCAAAGTGCCATGCCACTTTGTGCAACTGTTTATAGCGCAATGTGTGCAGAACAAATTCCTCCATGGAATTTACTTCAGGAGAGAGTCTGTCATCACAGATCAGGGACTCCCTCATTGCATCTGGAATACCTCAAGAACATATTTATCATCATCCAGCTATCTGAGTATATAAACATATTTTGGGCATAGTCAATCAAGGTATCATAGAAACCTTGAACTCCAAGTTTCTCTGTAAACACCATGTTTACAAATGTCTCCGGTGCATCTTGCATAGTCAACACATTGACAAAACAGTTATATAGCTCAAAAATGACATCCTTGAATGTCTACTGCTGTTGTGCTCTGTTATAGTGGAGAACATGCTGCTGGAACCAATTCTTGGCTGGCCCATCCAAGAATTCTAGCAGTACAAGTACATGTTCTCTGTCCAAGCAGTTCTCTTCCTACTGGCACAATGCCAAGTGATTACATATGTCCATCGTCCAGTTTTCCAAGCCACTAAACTTGGACTCTCCTTTATATGGCTGGATATGCTTGGCTTCTGCCTTATGCAGCTTAATATCCTCTGGTAGCTATAAGGGCATGCCTACTGCATCATCAATTATACTGCCAAAGCACTGGTGCATATTACTATTGTACATCTTAGTTGCCTCAAATAATCCTGGTGTCTTATTTCTACCCTCTGCTGGTAGAATAGTAGAAAATGCCTGCACAGGTCTTTGATCTATGCCATATGCTGGGGTTCCACCAGTCTCTTGCGGTGGTAACTGCTTACCACCATCTCCTCCAGCTTGTTTGACTGGGTATGGAGCCAGATCCTCCCACCCTTGCTCTAAGCGCTCTGTGCATCTAAGATACTGTTCTCATATAGTGTCTACAGACATCTGTCCTTTGAATAATATACCTTGATTGTCTATCAAAGTATGGCCTTGGCGGTTCAGGTCCTGATTCCTCATGCACTGATATGCCACACAATTAGCTAATGACACAGCTATTGGAACACAACTCTGGGACAGCCTCTCATCTGACTTACTTTTGACCTGCACTGAGGTGGCATCTTCCACCTCATGCTCCTCTGACCCTGCTCCTAGCCTAGTAGCAGTAGACTTTTCTGTGGACTGAGGTTGCTCTGTGCAGCCTTGGAATGCTTCCTGCTGCTGTGCAGCATGGAATCTTGCAGCAAATTGTTTCTTTGACTCCCCTGGTTGCTGGAGAGCATAAATGTTACTCATTGCTTCCTTCAGATGAGAAGAAAGTCTTGTCCTCACTGGAATCAATGGAATGAGGTTTGCTTCTTCTGGTGTTAAGGCCTTTGAGCCTCAACACATCTTCCTCTGCATGTACATCTGAGCTTTGAGCTCCAGGATATGCACATAAAAATCAATATATTCTAATGAGTTTTCTAGAGGTACACTCTCATTTCTAGCCTGTACTATATAAATATACTTCAGCACATACAATCCTAACCTTATTCACATAGTATTCTTAGTAATTACAGGGTACTTGCCCTATATCAACAACACCTGCACTTGTAGGGTGGACCCATGGCACATCTCCTCCCCATGGTCCAATGTTTCCTGATCTTCTCAGTGGACCCCTGGTGTCTCCTGTTCTGAGCTGAATTGCTTCTGAGCCATCAGCGTTAATTCAGCTGATGCCCACCAGCTGTCCAATCCTGGCCCAGGCATCCTTTCCATGAATTGCAAAGGTCTTTGACCTTCTGAGACATTTTGACTCATAGTCATCTGGGCCTCGCAGGTGGGTGCCCATCCCTCCTGCCTAACACCAGGGTGTTCCATCCCGCTCGGGGATTGTCATGACCACCTGCCGCTTGAGCTGGCTATTGCTCGGTCCATTGCATGCCCCTTGGCATTCCTTGAGGCTGCAGTGGAGTACTCTCTGCTGCTGCCGCTACCGATGGTTCTGTAGATAGTGCTTGGTCTTTGGCATGGCTATCAGGTACATAAACAACTGTGCAAAGGTCTTACCTTTGTCCTTGAACTCCATTTGCTGTTGAGTTGACAAAGATGTCAATGTGTCAGACTAGGTTTGATGTTCAAAATTCCTCATGGTCTAGATCTTAGGTCTAGAATTGTAATATTTTTTGTAGGCTGGAATTGAACCCAAAAGATTCAAATAAGTGAAACAAAGTTAAGAGCTTACAGTTACACAATAGAATCAGATTGAAATATGGTTCTAGTCCTACAAAGTGTAAAACAAAAAGCTACTTTAGGTAAGGTAGTGGCAACACATATACATAGTAGATTATATAATTTTAGTGATATAAATCACAGTAATAATTACTACAATGTCTAGTCTAGCTCTACTAAACAACAATAAGGTTGTTCAGTAAGAAATAACAGTATAGATAAGCTCAGGCTCTATGTCACTCAGTTATATCTGGTCTGCATATATATCTATTTAGAAACAATGGATAGTTTTGTATCAATGTTATTGGCCTTGGTGCTAGGGCCACTGTCCACAGTAGACAAAGGGGGAGATGTGATGCTTGTTGATGGTGCAGGTATTTTAGATGTCAACACTGACAAGATTTGTAGATGCAGGGTAGGTCCACTGACAATCTGTCTTATTTGATCCTATCAAATGAAGGAACAGAAGGTGTTGGAGGTTGTTCTGAGGTATTCTGAGGTCCACTTTGTTGATATAGACTATGGCTAATGAGGCAATTGACATCCCCCTAGTTGATACTTTTGATCTCTTGTAAATTGATTATTCATTTTTTAAAATTTTTAGTTCAATGAGTGATCACATTTATCTGATAATGTACCAAAGTTGAATGAAAGAAAACAAGCTAGAATTCATTGAGTCCTATTGGAAGGGTCTTCTTAAAAAAGTCACTTGTTGTCATATCTGCCATTTGATGCTGTGTGTGGAAATCATTGAAATTTGATTTATTAAACATATCACATTGTGCTAAGAAAACATGCTTTGAATTGCATAGTCAACATTATAAGAATGTCATACAGGACATCATCATTCCTATGCTGAGGCTCACAAAAAGAATCAACTTCTTGATCCATTGCAAGAAAAGATTCTTGCTGACTGGTGTAGCCATTTTGCTATTTCTGGATGGGCTCTTCACTATCATGATCTCAGAAAAAACAGCCAGTACTCTTACTAAAGATGCCAGAGTCCCAGAAAAACAATGGCATCAACATTTCTTGACATGTAATCCCATACTTAAATGAGAACAGGCTGTGGCTCTAGATTTTAAATGAGTGGCAATGGCTCACTATTTTTCATTTCAAAAATTTCTACATGATTGTGCTCCACCAGATGGAGTTCCTTCAGATAACCAATGGAATATGGATGAGACAGGAAGTCAGCTTGGAGGTGAAAGAAGAAATGAGGGGAAAAAACATTTTTTTATGGTTTGGCAAAAAATCAGACACAGGATCAAAGGAACAATTTGCAGTTGGTGACAGTTATTGAGTGTATTTCTGCTGTGAAAAAAAAACATGCCATCATCATTTATTCTTTCCATAGGACCTATGCCTGACATTTGAGACATTGAAGAGCAAATTGGCAGGTAAGCCATTATTCAACTCTTTTATTTGTTTGTTTCTAATATTTTTCAAGTGTGACAATATTACTTTCAGGCTGGACTGATCATCTTATTTGTAAGCAATGGTTTCTTAAAGTCTTTGTTCCTGCTGCTACTTATCTTTCTGTACTTGAAAAGCCTATTGTCCTAACATTTGATGGGCATGACTTACATGAAACACCAGAAATGCAGAAGGCTGCCTATATGCATGACATCATCTTATTTGCCTTTCTATCAAAAACAAACTATAAGCTTCAGCCTCTTGACATTGGCCCATTTGGCCCCATAAGCATGCATGGAACATGCAATGTGCCATTTAAATCATTGAAGGAGTGGTAATAGATCAATACAACTTCATTCATAAATATATAAAGATCAGGCCAGCAATGACTTCAGAAATCATCAAAACTTTGTTTTGATTGATAGGAATTTATCTATTTAATCCAGACATATTTACAGAGGATAACTATGCATCAAGCATGGCATATTCAATTCAAGCCCATATTTTCTCTTCATATTCTGATGCCATCTCATCTTCATTTCCTGCTGTCATGACTAATGATGATTGCAATAGTGATTTGGAGACATTGAGCTCTGACTAGGAGCCAGAGACAAATATGCAACTAGAAGAAAAGTTAGCCATTGATCCAGTGCTTACCTCTTCAATGACTCCTGGTATTTCCTGCTCTCTCCCAATTCTATTTACACCTACCTCATATCCTTATGCTACCCCTGTAATACAATCTTTATCAATGGCATTACTTGAAATAATAACACCTGCCAGTAAACACATTCCATTAGCATATGACATGCTAAAGTCAAAGGATGACTTACTGGTGGAGATTTGAAGCCTCCAAGAGGAAGTAAGGGCTTTAAAAAGGTAATTAAATGTTTAAATAAGACTTATGCAGTCTGCAAACTCTCACTGTACTATTATTCAAAAGAAGCTTTCTGACACACATATTTGCCTTGAAAACATGCAAAAAAAAAGACTTAAGGATCTACTAAAATCAAGGCTCATTTTTTATCTCATCCAGAGCTTAAAAACATGTTTGAGGAGAAGAAAAGAGAAAGAGTGGAAAAGGAGAGAGTAGAGGCTAAGAAAAAAGCTTAAAAAGTAGCAGAAATAAATGCATGGAATACTCAAATTGCATGTGAATCGGTCCTCAAAATCTTCAAACTTCCGATTACAACTTACAAAAAAAAAGATTTCAAAACTCTTGCAATAGCACTTGAACTTGCTGCAGAAGGAACAGTACAAGACCTCATCTAGCACATCAAAGATCATCTTACCTAGCATAAAAAAGAACTCATGAAGGATCCACGGTTTGTTGGTCTGTTCTATGCTAGTTGTCATTGATGAGAAGTTTCTGTATTAATATAAAGTAAGTATCCATAGGTACAACTAAACAAAACTGTCCTTGTTAACATTGCAACGCATCTTGAGATCAAAGCCATTGGAGTGTTAAAACAGCAGATTCTAACTAATGTGACATTTTGTGACTGTTGACTTGGGGAGGGGTGTCAATTGTCTTGTTAGCCATAGTATATATCTATATCATTAGAAACCTCACAGCTTTTTTTCTGAGAAAATAATCAATCCTAACCCATTTATTTCCACTGATAATACTAGTCACACTTTTGCTTTCTGTATTCTGTTCATTTGTTTTTCAATTTTTACAGTTCTCATGCCCACATCTTGACTCCCTGCACTTTTATTTTCAGTATTTTTCTGGTAGAATGAATGAGGTTTCATTTATAAACATATGTTAATTTCTTTCCTACTTCAAGGCAAAGATGGCTCAACTTTGGAAAAGAATTTATTGAGTACTATGGTCCTTATAAGTACCCAACTCTGTCTGAGCAGTGTCCTCTAGGTGTCTGGTTTTGCTCAGTTCCCATTGATCTATATATTCTAACAAATATTTCCATTGCTTTACTATGTATTCCCACTCAACATCATTGGACTCACAGGAACATCAGAGACTCTGTGGGCTGAAAATCAAGCTTGATTTCTATAACTATAACAAAGCAAAGTATTCTGTTACTTACAGTGATAAGAAAGATGGATGGATACTATAGCAGAGATAAGTTTGAGTCTCTTCTTTATTTGAAGTTCTAAATATAACAGTTCTCTCTTTTCAGGCCCATAAGATTCTTGCTTCATGATGGAATAGTTGAAGTTGCAGCCTTATAGTTTGAAAGAGCACCCTATGAGCAACCTTAGTATTCTCATATCCACACTACCACTAGTAAAATGATACTTTATCTGAAAAGGCGTTTTGGAATTAATTATGAGGTTGATTTTTTCTGGGCTACAGGCTATGCTTGTAACTTTACAAGTAAGTTGTACCTTGATAGTACTATCTTTTTACTTGTTTGAACTCTTGTTTCAGTCATTGTTTCTCTTTTGAAGGAGTCCATTGTTATGCAGGACCCAGATATGATTGCCAAACAGATTAGTAAGTGAACACTATTCAAAGTAACTCAAATTCTTGTTCACTGTATTATTTTAGCTCATCAAACTGATGATGAAGTCGCAGAGATGATGGAGCAATACCAATGTGTGTAATCTCAGTATTTCTATTTACTAACTAATACTTGTTTTAAATGACCGTGATTACCTTGCCATTTCATTTTTTTACCATCAGAAGCTGAAGTATCTGAGCTTCTTATATTTTAACAGCTCCCTACTCCTCTTACATCATCCAATGCTATGAAGAAATATGCTGCTCATCTTTAAGACATTGTCATCAACCCTTAAGTTTCCATAGCCTTAATTACACCCACCAAGCCATCAACTTCCCTGCACCCACACTCTAAAAAAGCTGAAGGAAGTACCTTCAACATGAATTTATTTTTTGGGAAGACCATTGCTGAAGCTCATACAAAGTATGGTAAGTACACATTGTTGCTTGTGCACTCTACAATCTGACAATGTCACAAATAACTGGTTAATAGCTCATATTAAGTTGAATAAAGATATTGATATTTATTGTGGTGCATAGTAGTTTACGCTTGTATCTTGTGCTTTATGTGCTTATAAACAACTTTTTGCAGCTTATCCATAGAGCTATCCTGCAGCAAATTTTGAAAACACTCATTGTGTCTTAGAACTATATGACAAAAGAATTTTTCCAGGATGCTTTGCATGTACATTTGAACATCTGCAATACATGTCAACTGACATTGGTACTGTCATCTGAGAGCTCAATTCTTCACTTGAAGTTCCTCTCTCTGTAATCAACACAATTGTAAAGTATGCCATGACTTGCCTTGCTTGTGAGTACATCTACTCTGTTGATGGGTTTAATGGCTATCTTGCAAATAAGAGGTGCAGGAACTGCATGTTGACTGAAGAAGATAAGTCTTATTTCCTATAATGTTAACAAATTACTGACCTTTTGGAGTAGTAAACCTCTATTACATCAATCTTGACCACATCAATGAACTACTCCTCTATGGATTCACTGAGGTTCTGCCTCAGGTCATCAAGTTTATTGACATGCCTGTTAGAGCTTAAAGAGTGTTCAAATTCTTTATTTGTCCTCATTTTTTGGTGCTCAGCTGCAATAATAATTGATGTTAAAATAACTGAAAACATTAGTTTGGATGACTCAAATAAAGTATGTATTGAATATATTTTCATCTTCATCCTTACTCATATACAACAAACAACTTTTACCATTTCTTTTACAAGTGTGTTGAACATATGAATAACCAACAATTTCTCCTCAATCCATACAATTCGATGATGTTGAGGACAGCAAAGACTTAGAAGTTCCATTTCTACAACCTTTAAAGTCCAAGTACAATCTTCCAGAGGGCAAAAAACTTTGTATTGATGTGTATACAGCAGCTTGGAGAAGATGCTTGAATTGTATCCAAATAGAAAGCACTGATCTTTCAAAGATGACTCTGACTGACCTTAAATTTTGAGTCAATTGTGCACGTTCTGCATGAACCTATCATGTCTAAGGTCAAACACAAAATTTATACATCATATGATCTGGCATTGCCTAGCCTGTCAATCAAACACAAAATTTACACATCATATGATCTAGCATTGCCTAGCCTGTCAAGATGTGTTATTTCTCTCTTATAACAAAAGCTTTCAACATCTTTTGCAAGATCCTGCCTCAAGCTCCACTATTCTAGATCAAATTGCAACTCCTTGATGATAGAAATGCAAGCAATACCATTGCATTGCCCTCTCATTTATACCCAGCTAACTGTAATAACATGATGTCTGCTATGAAAGCTGTCATCACTGGCTTTGTCAATAAGCCAAACTTGATAGAAAAATGTATGCAGTTGTTCTGTTCAGATGGATCATGATTGAGAGTCTTGTATAGAGAATGGAAGATCAGGTATCTCACTCACTAACTACAATCTACAGATGTTGCTAGCTTGGTATACTACTATTCATGATACTTATGGTGCATATAATATCAGATTCCAATTGTGTTATGTTGAAAGTCATCAAGATTTTGCTAAACAATGCTAGCAAAAACTTATTGTCCTGCTATATAATATGCAGAACAGATCTGTTTTGACCTGGAATTTGAGTCTGAAATTGTTATTAGCCCAGGAATACTAGCATACCAAGCAAATTATTAAAATAAAAATAGAATTGATTGATAAGCTGTAATACTATGTATCAATTTACAAAGTCCGAAGAATGACTTTTCCAGAACCAGTTCCTCTCAACTCAGTTGCACCTGCTATTTTTTTTTCATACTTGACCTGAGCCTTCTCTCTGACTGCATAGGCTTTTTTCACAGCAGATAAAAGATATTAGTATTGAGATAAATTATGGTCAGAACCAACCCTGTCTTAACTTTTTATTTAGCACTGATATTTTTTCAATCACATTTGCAAGACATGTCCATATTTTATCAAGCCTTGTATTATAAGCAATAATCTTAGCATCTTTGAACATAAGTTGGTTGTAATGACTTTGATTTAAATATTCAAAAGATTCAGTGTGTCTAACTAATAACCAAATATTGACTATATACATTTATGCTTCAAGTTCTTTGTCATATTTTCAATATAATGAACAGACTTGTAAAAAGGTCAAATGCCAGCTATTTCAAGTGCAGATAGCATTTTCATCTTTATCTCATTAAATGCTCTTCTGTAAGGGCAACCTCTAGAGGCTGTGGCTCAGTCACACAGCTGGCAGAAGGAAATCCAAAGTATATTAGAGTATGTACTAACAATATCATAATAGCTACTCACCTGGCAGAGGGAGATCCAAAGAGAACAAGTCTAGGGATTCTCTATATGCCAGGTTGGATGCTTCTGGGGCTTCTGAAGCATAGGAAACAACTGTACAGTACAACAAAACCTTAAAAACTCAAAAATTGACTAACTAAACAACTGTGCAAACAAGGCAGGAAAACTCCGGACTTTAGAAGTCAGAAAAGCAAACTCTGGCTTATATAAGCAGTCTAAAAGCAGTGCTGAAGGGCCCACACTTGTCTGAATAGTAGCTAAAGAACCAGAGCATCTCAAGAGCTGAGAGTAGTATTAACAGATAGTGTTGAAAGAATAGAAACAGTAAAATGAAATAATGTCAGAAGAAATAAGAGAATGAATGAAGGGAGAGTGAAGAGATAAAGAGTGAGAAAAGGAAGAAATGAGGAGTCCTCTGACATACTCCCTCCAGAGACCCCCTCAGTACCCTTGTTGACAGTGGTGCAATGGATAACTTCATTGACAAGGCCTGGTCTTCCTCCACCCTGAAACCTGTTCAATGACTCCTGATCTCTGTCCAGCTCTGCCTCTTTGATGGAGATGCCTCCATAATAATAGGCTTCTACTCAGACTGAGCACATCAAGGGACATTATAGGTCAGCTGACACTTGACATACTGGAGACTCTAGCAACCAAATTTGATACAGAGCAGCTCTGGCTTTGGCACTCTATTGCAGGTCTTACCCATTTACCTTAATTACCATTTATCAGCTCTTCAGCATACTCTATCTATTCACTTCAAGAATTTGGGAGGCTCAGGACTTATAGCACTAGCATAACAATAGAGAGTGGACTCTGACCAAACTCCAATCAATACCAAAAGGGGTTAGCACTAGGTGCTGTCAATAAAAAATCAATGATTACTCAGACCCAACATTCAAATCTATCAGAAGATGGTACAATATTTAGCACTGGGATTAGCACATTACTGGCATACCAGCCATGCCAGAATAGTGTGCCAGGGTGCTAAACGGGGGCAGGAACAGCAGTCCTATTGCTCTCCTCACCATTACTGGGGGTTTTCCCCATCTTGGCATTGCTTGGGGGCTAAATAGCCTCTTGTACAGAACTTGCTAGGATTGGCCCTCAGCATGATGTGGTGCATAAGTGCCCACTACTATCTTTTGTGGCAAAAAGCCACTCATGAGTATGTTTTAGAGCATAAGGTTGCCCTGCATGGGTTGTTGTGGCAGATAGTTACTGATCACTGGCTGCTGTGGCAGATAGCCTACCACTAGTTGTTGCTGCTGCTGTGGGAAGCCACAGCCTGTTGTGATTGTCTCCACTAGGATATATTTTGGGTAAGTAGGGGAGCTATCTGCCTCCTCTTCAGCCAATGGTATGCCTGATGGCAAAAGCTCAAATGCATGCTGCTAGTTAGTCTGATCCATGGGCATGCTATTCATAGTTGAGAGAAGAAAGAAAAAAAAGAAATTTTGAATTCAAGATGTGTTTCAGCCATAGTTGCTGACCAACTCAGCCAAGCCACAATTGGCACTGCCAATCAAATACCTAACTGATGTGGGTGCTTAACTCTCTTCAACTTCAAATAGCAGTCAAGTGCTGCTAGCTTGGAGCAATAGGAGTATGGCTCCCATGTTGTGTCTTCAAAAGACCAATGTACCTCAAACTCAAATGTATTCCACTCAGTCCATTGGTGCCTAATAATATACTTGACGAAGCATTTGTTGTCATTCTGTACCCCAAAGTCATAGAGGCCTGGAGTTGCCCTGTTAGAGAACAACATGTCATTAGATGTGTCATATGGTTGCAGCAATGACACATGGAATTTCAGAACAATACATCATTTCTGTAATATCTGTGGCAGCTCCAGCACATAGTTGGAGAAACTAGGCTCTGTGTCAAGTATGCGGTATAGGCCCACCTATTTTGGGCAGAGTTTACTTGCTTGTCCCTTGGGCAGCTTCAAGTTATGCATAGACAAATACATCAGTGCCTCCACTGCTATAGGCAAATCACACTGTCTACAATGATTGGCATTTTTTGCCTAAAAGACTTGCATCTTGATGATAGCATTGTGCACAGATGCAATATTCTCCAGGTCCTGCTTGGCAAACTTGACTACTCCACAATGGGCAGCTACATATGCATAGATCTCATGCAGCATGAAGGGCATATATCCTTTATTGAACTCAAAGAATGCATACCCTGTGGCCTCAGAGATGCTTGCATTAATTGCAAACTCTGTGAGTAAACACCAGTCTACTCATTCTTGCTGAGCCAGATAGACAACTGCCTATAGTATCTGTTTTATGCTGCAGTTTGCCTGCTTAGTCTGACCATCTGTCTGTGGATGGAATGATATTGATATGAGAAGTCTAGCTTCCAACAGTTTGTGGAATTCTTTCTATCATTGCAATATAAATTTTGAGTCATGGTTGCTTACAATAGTGCTAGGCGAGTCATGTCCATACTTCTGCACCACTTCCATGTAGAAGTCATCCTTCTCCAAGCTAGGTGGCTGAAATAGAAGCAATTTGCCTTCTAGCATTTCAGCCAGGGTAAAGAGCTGGTCAGGGCACTCAGACTCTCCAGACAAGGCTGGTTCCCTAGCCTTATTTTTTCTGAGTAGCTCTGCAGCTATGTCCTGCTCTCCACACTGCTTTCCAAGGCAAGTACTTTGCCCCTGTTTATTGTTGTGCATTGTATGTATATCCAGAACATGCTCTTTGAGCTCCTGGTACCAGTAGAGAGGCAAGTCCTCTCTATCTGAGTTGATATGGCAGTCTGCTTGCATATAATTGTGAGGCTCATGCACTTCTCCAACTGCATGACTCTTGAAGTAGCAAGACAAGCAGTCTGCTACTTTATTGAGTTCCACCTTTAATGTAGACGAGCTGTGCTGCGTGCCTTCGGCACGCAGCTAGCATCTCGTTGGGGGCTTTGCCCCCAACCCCCCCCCAACTAAGCCTCCACCCTAACCTCACTTCGTTTGGTTAGGGCTCCAAGTATGTATAAGTAATTCAGCCTCCACCTTAACCTCACTTTGTTCGGTTAAGGCTCCAAGTATGTATTTTCCAACTCAGTGCTCAATCCCAGTTCGTTTGGTTAAGGCTGGGGTATTTCCCAACTCAGTGCTCAATCCCGGCCTCAACCTCACTTCATTCGGTTAAGGCCTCGGTATTTCCCAACTCAGTGCTCAATCCCGGCCTCAACCTCACTTCGTTCGGTTAAGGCCTCGGTATTTCCCAACTCAGTGCTCAATCCCAGCCTCAACCGAATGAAAAAGTATTATTGTAAGCTGAATTGAATTTTTCAGATTTTTTAAACATTTATCACTCTTAAAAAAATCAGTGTATCAGTAGCCTTTAAGTTTTTTCTGATTTTTCATTGATTTTTCTGGAAGTTTTTGAGTATTTTCTACCAAGATCTACTGGAAAACATACTAAAAAGACAATTCTTTGTTCAATCTTTTTGTTTTTCAACTCAAGTCTTAAATTCAACTTCAATACTATTATTAATTTGTTGATATTTTATGTTCTGAGTAGTTAAAAGCTCAAATACAATCTCAACCTTACTTTTTTCGGTGTAAGAAATTGAGCTTAAATCTGACTTCAACTCATTCAAATATTAACATTACATTGTTTAATATATAAAACATTAATTTATTAACTTTGCACTATATGAATCTTCAATAAAATATGCTCAGGACATACATACATTGGATGCAGAGAATGACATTCTTTTGTAATCCAATTAATTTCAGAATTTGATTTGAATAGTTTTGTTAAAAAACATTTTAACTGAACTTAGAAAAATAAAAAAAATTGCCACAGGAAGCTAGTTCTGGTTCTTAGGCTTAAAAATGACCAATATAGTCTCTCCAATACCTTTGAGAGCATTAGATCAAGTGTCATTCAAAATCTAATTACAATATTTTTTTAATAATTTTGACAGAAAGATTTAAATAAAAATCTGAACTTAATTGCATTATTTTCACTGTATTTTTACATTGTTTTGGCAAAAAATATCATTCCTGCACCCAGTAATAAAGAGAGGAACCAACAAAAAAACAAAAATGATTGCAGAACATGTGTATCATGCAAATTAATGCTAAACAATGGAAAGAGCCGAAAATCTGATGTGCACAGCTACAATTTCAAAATCAGCTTATTTGATAAGCTGCTGACAAAGATTAGCTAAGATTTTGATATTCTGACAAATCTTAGGTCAGCAGTGCCAAAAAAGGGTGAAGTTCACATGGGTCATCCTATAATATATAGATGAGCTACGAT
>QGOA01000238.1:0-14902 GCA_003313075.1 Termitomyces sp. MG16
CGTCGAGGCTATACGAGTGCTGCATGCCCTTTGCAAATCACTGTCTGCCGTGCAACCATCGCCTCCTACGATCATTGCACACCTGTCTAACCCAGAAACAACGGTGGCGGCGCTAGTGAGGATTGTGCAGCATCCATATGAAGATATGGTGTTGCGAAATGCTGTGTGGACTTTTATTTCGCTTGGTGTGGATAAGGAGCCTGCGTTGGCGGGGTTGTTTGTGACGGGCAAGTTTAGGACACCAGGGGAGGGTTTGATGAAAGACAAAGGGAAGGGAAAGGCGGTGGGGACGCAGGATAAGGGAAGGAAGGAGGCAGAGAAGATGAAGACGACCTGTGTGATTGATGTTGCGCGCGACGTTCTCTCGAATTGGAAACATATATGGGATTTCAATCCACAACTCCTATGTTCAGTTTTGAACTTTCTCGACGTGGTGTGGCAGCATGGGTTGGAGCACAAGGCGGCGTTGCAGGTGATCAGAGAAGATAAAGAATTTTGGGAACAAATATCGGCGATTGCGTGCGAGGAAGTGGGTCCCATGCCGGAGTACGAGGCGTCAGATTTTGAAGTCATGGATGGTGTGAAGCATTCGAACCTCCACAGTGCTGTGTCGTCGACAGCGTACAAGATAGCTGCCAAATCACACGCGGTGAACATTCTTGGTCGCGATATCGACATTCACCTTCGGTCGCATGGGAATGCCCCATCGACGGCGAAACCGGCTAGCTTCCTGCAGATTGCGCCTCGTTTCAGATCTGAGGAAGAGCTGAACGATCTCGTTTGCGAGGCAGCGCCAAGTTCGTATGACCCCAGAATATACGACATGCTTTTAGAACAGCTCAAGACGGATTACCGAGGTTTAACGTTGGAGCAACTGGCGTGCCAGGAACCATTGGAGCAGAGGGAGTTTGGAGATAACTTTGCGTTTTCTGTGCCACTATTACGGAGACGCCTGCTTGCATATGCTAAGGGTGCCGACGCGATGGACGATGATAACGCCGGTGTTCTCGTTGAGAAACAGTTACTGTCGATCAATCTGAACCTCTCATTGGCACATTCGCAGGCGGCTCTTGCGGAATCTTGGCAACTCTTGTTCCAAAAGGTTATTCCTTACCTTCGGGGCGATGCTGTCGTCCGGCCCATTGTCTTGGCAATTTGTGCGACGATTTCATACGATGTTGCCAAGGAGGATCGACAGGGGGATATGATGACTACTATTCACGGGCGGAGACTTTCGTTGCTTCTCTCTATGATCGAGTTGGCGTGGTTCTCACCGTCGGACAAGCCTCCCGAAGTGGCGTCGTTTATAGATTTGGTACGCAATGTGCACAAGATCATTACGAACGATGCACAATCACCCGCTAAATCGTTCCTTGGGACGGTTTCTGTGCCATTCCATCGTACCTTGCTGCAGATAATGTATTTCTGCGCACGACATTGTCGCAATCTTGTACGACGACCGAAGGCTGTGAATGCGGAACAACGTTTGGCTGTCACTTCATTAGTGGAAACCTCCATCTTTCTTGTCATTGATGCTCTCAAACTCGTCTTTGAATCTGCCAGCACTCGGATGGATCCAGAGCTCGATAGGGATATGGAGCTATTAGTAGCGGTGTTTGAGCAGTGCACTCACCTGGAAGTCAATCCATCGTCAGCCCTCTGGTTGGCACGATGCCAGGAAACGGACATTATCAGGAGAAGTCTCGACCTCTTCGTCCATTCCGACCTAGTTGGCCTATCAGATCTTCCTCTACTTTTAGCGAAGAAACGACCTCTTTATGCTCCCCACCTACTTCTGTTTCACATGTCCCTCGCCAATATCCCTACCGCGGCTGAACGTCTTGCTAGTGATGGTGTTTTGGCGGCATATAGTAATAACTTCATCAGTGCTGCGATTAGCGCCGGTATGATCGACGTTCTACTTCCTGAGCTACCAAACGAGCGTAGTCCGGCGCACTCTGCCTACTGTTCAATGTTGGCTATCGTTACTGGCATTATTTCGGCTCTAGGCAGGCATAACCACTATTTTGATGTGGAAGCCAGTGGGTTTGTCCAGCTGTATGGGGAGCAGATTCTTCGGGCGTTGAAATGGACTATTGGAGACCCAATAACGTTCGCTTTACTTGAAGAGATTGAGCTTGTGGTCAACCTGTTCCAATCAATCGCTTTCAGTGCCCCGTCGTCAGCGAGTCCGAACTCCGTTGTCGACAAGGTCCTCAAGACGTTTTCTGTCCATGCTCTCCAACTTCTTCAGCAGCTCAATTATGCGATAACGCACCCGAACCATCTCACTAGTCTTTTTGAGCCTCTTACGTCTGAAGAACGCATACAGTTCGAGAAGGACCCTCCCTCTACAGAGCCGTTGAAGCGCCCAGTGATTGCACACCTTGTCCATCGGCTATATCGGCTGTCCGGGAACATCATTACGACTCTTATCGCTACCAGTCATGCAGAGGCTATCCTGTTGGGGTATGAAGACATGTGGCCTAATAAGGATGTGACAGTTCAGCCGGTAAGTCCTTTTTAATACCCTGCTCATCAATGTTGGCTTATTCATTGGTCATTCTTTTTAGCATTCCAAAGTGATTCTTAGCGAGCCAGCGTCAATAGGAACGCTGCAGGAGTTGGGGGCGTCGACTCTAGACCTTTTACGTGAACTTGTTAATCGACCAGCTGGTCAAAGTCTCACGGCAAGTACATCAACATACGGGCCTCTGGATGTCCGAGAGGCTGTTTTGACAGCACGTAAGAACCTTGAAGGGGTTCTAATGTATGCTGTCACACAATTGGTCACCATATTGTCTCAGCAACCAGATAATGCACCGCCTGCAGCTCCAGAGGAGGAGGAGAGCAGCATGTCGATTGATGCCCAGCGTCTGGACGCGTCGAAAGCTGAACGGAGAGCCCCGAGGGCGTCAATAACGTTGGGCGAGCGGTTGAGGCGGGGGATGTCAGGAGAGATGGCGACTGATCTTCAGTCGCTTTTGAACAAGGCAAAACCGATTATCGCGAAGAGTAATAGCGTGATGGGGAAGGAGAGTGTAGATTTGACGCAGATCTTGTCTAATTTCCTGTATGAGAGGGTCGGCACACCGATTTAGAGGTTGTAATTATTTCGTTTCATTGTACACAGCCCGAATGATTATCGGGAAGCTTATGCGCGGCCCTGATGTAAATGCTCAGTCTCGGATCGCCGGCATTCATCGGCCCGTATTCACCGCTCGCAAAATCGTCAGGGTTTGTTCTATTCCATGCTGAATCGATGTCTCTCAGCCTCATGCAGGTCAAGTCCTCGTCTGTTTTCCTTTGCTCGTCATTCTATCTTCTACGGAAGGAGATCTAAGACTTCTGAAGCCTCTGAGCGAGACGTTAATTTCGGCAACTACAGCATCATTCTTCCTGAGGAACCGTTTGTCTGGGGTGTATCTCACATTACACCTCGAAAAGTACCAGATCAGATAGAAAGACCACCCTATGCTGAGCCAGGCTACACAGAGACGATCCGTCACAACTTCTCTGACCGAATTGTTTCTGAGAGGATCACGTTAGGAGGAGAGGCGGAGATGCGCGTACGAGATGCGGCGAATCTGGCAAGAAAAGTGAGAGATTATGCTGGAACGCTTGTCAAGGTATGCACGCTCTTTGATATGGATATTCTGACGTTCATGTTCGCTTAAGCCTGGCGTTACTACGAATAGCATTGACGCGTCTGTTCACGAATTCATTATCGCGCACTCTGCGTATCCTTCTCCCCTTCTATATCAAAACTTCCCTCGATCAATATGTACTAGGTCCACTTTCTTTTTCCTTCTCTTGTTGGCTTAGTTCTGAGTCAATAACAGTATTAACAACATCATAGCCCACGGAATACCCGACGAGTATGTAACCGCCATTTCAATTAATCACCATCAGACACTGAGAGCGACCTTAGCCGGCCGCTACATGACGGCGACATCATCAACATTGACATAACTGTTTACTTCAACGGCTATCATGGCGACACGTCTCAAACATTTCTAGTTGGCAATGTGGTACGCCTCTCATCCTCGACATGATCGCCTTAATAATCACATCATTTAAAGGATGAACAAGGCCGGGAGCTTGTGAGGTTGACCAACGAAGCACTACAAGCAGGAATTAATGCATGTGGTCCTGGACGGCCGTTTCGAGACATTGGAAAGGCCATTCACGAGCTGACGCGCAATACCAATTATGCTATATCTACTCAATTTTCTGGCCATGGTATTGGGACTGTGTTTCATCGACCTCCATGGATATTACACCATTGTATGCAGTTCCTTCAATTCAGACCATCATTCACTATGTACTGAAATATTTGGGCCCACAGTGAACGATGAGCCGGGAGTCATGCTACCTGGCGATTGCTTTACTATTGAAGTCAGTGGAATTTCATCTACGTGTCGTATATGTCACTGATACAATCATCGACTACCAGCCTTCTCTGAATCAGGGCTCGAATCCCAGTGGTTGGATCTTCCCGGATGGATGGACTGCCTCAACAGAAGTGAATGCTCTGTTCTTGATATTGCTTTGAACCAGCCTTACCGATTTTTAGGACTGCGCACGTAGTGCTCAGGCAGAACACATGGTCCTTATCACGGAAAGTGGTGCAGAAGTCCTTACTTGAGCAGTACATCACAAAAACGTTACATTTTCCATGGTATTGTCTATCCATACTTTGATGAATACTATACAACTTGGCCTGAAACGCCTTTCTATACTGAGCCAAAACGACATTCTCTTCATCTTTGATAAGTAGTTTGCGCATACTCAAATTAGAATTCTCTTGATTGATCCTGTCACATTATTCCCAAATTCTGATTACAGTATGAGATGATACTTGAAGTACCTAAAGCCCAGTTATAACACACAGAAATGTTCCTGGATTTATCCCCTCTAGAGAGTCTGTCGTTTTTCCTCCTGCGATGATGGAGCTTTGGTGGTCTGTCACGTGTCTTCGGTCAGATTATGTGTTGCCTTTTTATTGCACGATGCAATACGAGGCATTTCTTTCAAGTTCGCTAACCGGTTACTTTAATACAATGAAAGCTCTCAAGTTCTCTGAAGGATTGGCATATCAACCGGAAAATGAACTGCGTAGCTCTCGCTAACCGTAACACGATTGTGTTGTTTGGACATGTGTCAGTTGTGGGTTAAGGGAACCTTGAAGACCAGCCAGTGCACAACGTGACATCGATATCCATCAGCTATGCAGGCTCACCTCCAGCGGAACGTCCGCGATATTCAAGAATTTCTGAAAGCTGCAGGTCCTGATTCCTCTCCTGCTTGTTACTATATCGTCTGACATTCATTTTTCATCAGATCAAGGCGAGTTGAGGTTAGGCTCTGCCTTGACTGTTGCTAGTATGACTCCACTTGGTCGATCCGAACGATTTAAGGATTTAATAGACCATACATATGCCTGCATATGCCAAATCCTCAATGGGGATATCGAGCTCATCGATCCTTGGTGCCCATCTACAGCAGACTCTCGTACTATAGGACATTTCGCAAATCTCCAAATTCCAACCATTGATTGTAGACCATCTCTACTTCTGCATCGGCTTGGAGATAGCTCAGAAGGAAATCCAGTTGCCATTGAAGAGATGGCTCTACGGGAAAAGAGACTTAAGAGCGTTTTTCTCAAAGGAATGTCAAAACGTGATCTTGAACATTCGTAAATCGTCATTCTTATGCTTTCAAAGGATGGCTATATTGACTCGATGTACACAGTGTGTTGTTCAATACTTCCGGTGCAGGAAAGACCAGGCTTGTACTTGAGGGTCTCTGCAAGGAATGGGGCCTTTATTTCACTTGCAGAAGAGATATCAGTGAATGTGGTTCAGCAGACCTTGATTGTGTGCTTGGCTCAACTGGTCATGGGTATCTCGAGGCATGTGGGCTCATCGAGAATTTCAATGATGATGCCATACGTTCAAAAAATGAGGCATGTGCCAAGAGATGCTTTATGGCAGTTTTAGTTGCCCGTCTCCTGGTTTTACAATGCTTATTAACGGCATATGAAGCTCAGGGGAAGATCACCAAGCTTGATGAGCTCAAGAGGATCTGGCTCTTTTTGCAGCTTGATAGCCGGCTGCTAGAGCGCCCGGATTGTTCTGACTTATTTCTGGAGCTGACTGCTCTTTTCTGTCACATGAAACATGACACTACACTAACTTCTTGTAGTGACACGATCCTGGCAGAATGTCGACTCTTTCTTCAGACTCTGCTACTTGAAAGGTCACCATCTGGTGATCGTCAGGTTCATATATTCTGTGTTATAGATGAAGTCCAATATGCTGCCAATTTGTTTCCAAATGCCTTTCGTGGTGGCCCACTGGGAACAAATGCACGATCCGTCTTGCGTGCAATGTTGCAGAATTGGTCAATAGGCATGCACTTCATAATCACTGGAACATCACTCAATATTCAACATATACGAGAAGCTGTTTCCTCGACGGTAGGGAAGCACTGTGGACACATTGACCATGCAATCACTGGCACAGGTTCATTCATTGACAAAGATGAACAGATTGATAATTATCTGAATTACTACCTTCCTTCATGGTACTTGAATAGTTCTATTGGGAAGGAACTTTCCAGACGTGCTAGATATTGGCTTGTCGGAAGGTATGTTGTCTTGATTGAGTAATATTTTTATCTAATCTTGTAACAGGCCACGATTCATTGCTTCATTTGTTCAATGCCTCATCATCCACAATTTTCAGTACTGTCACCAGCTCCTTACATCTTATATCCAAGCCATTACAAATTTCCTTCCAACGGATGGAAAACACTGGGAACAACTTGAAAATCAGATGCCTGAATCAATGAGGCCACCAGCCCCTTTTGACCTTGAAAAAGGTGAATGAATGCTTTACCTTATGTTGTGCTCAAGTTTCATCTAATCAAGTTGTTCACAGCTGCTGAGTTGGATAGACAAACTCAGAATGGCCTGATTACATCAATCCAAGGACTAGTGAACCATCGATTATTATGTGGACGCACTGACTTTGAGACCAGTGGTGAAGGTCTAGTTGATAGCAAACTGGTCGAGTGTGGCTTTGCTCGATATCCTGATGGCAAAGGATTCTCTGCTATCTTTGATGAACCTCTTGCATATCTTGCAGCAGATACATGGATCAGTTCTCATTGGGCTTCAAGGCACCAATATTTCTTGCAGCGCATCAAGCAGAATTCACCAGATGAAAATGGCTTAGAGCGATATACAGCTATCTGTTTAGCACATATCTTCCGGCAGTTTACACCCCTCTCCGATTATTTCAGATTTGCTAGCAACCTTGGAAAACCGGAACAGCTTGAGAACAAAAGGGCAAGACTTGTATCCTGCTGGATTGACTCTAGTCAAACATTCAGAGTCGCTCCAGTTGTATTTCCATTTGACAACAAGGTGGACAGATCTTATGGATTTGTGATGGAACGCACTTCATCACCATCAAATATTCTTGGTTACACTTCAACCACACCTGCAGACGATCTTCTGTGGTTGAACTTTCAAGTGAATGCTCCATTTCTGTTTCCCCATAAATCTTGCGGGCCAGATTTGATGTTGCGACTCGAACTCGAGGGAGGTGGATTGATCACTGTGGCAGTGCAGATCAAGTTCAGAGAAAATGGAAATGCATTGACAGCTAGAGATGCCTTGAAGCGGGCAATCAAGAGTGTTGACCCCTCTAAACTTTGGAAAAATGTATGTCATGCAAATTTTAACTTTTGAGCTGCTTTTTCTGACAGAAGTTGCAGATGAATCAGAAGGATATATATCACCCAAATATCCACATTGATACCCTAAACGCACTGGATAAACTGGAAAACAGATATGATCCCAACCGGAAAGGTTATCATAGCATGATCGGTGGCATATTTGCATATCCTGCTACGGACAATGAGGAAATGTGCAAGAAGGTCTTCGAGAAGCTCGCCAAGGGGGGTGAATTTGAATTTGATGCAACGCATGAATTCTTCATGATGCCTACCGCTCCCATCATAACCCTCACGGAGTCGATGCCACCATTTGGAGGTCTGAGACGCATGGAGGATGCTTTGGTGCAGAGGCGCGTGCTTGATAAACTGAATAAAGTGAAACTTGTGTAACTGATGAGTGAGGACATTCTCTTGTATCTCTTGTAATTGTTTTTTTAAATAAATACCGATGACATGTTTTGAAAAAATAGATGATGCAGTGATCAACTTCCTGTCATTTGAATCCTGCTTGTGGTGGCCATTAGCCGCCAAATTTATTAATAACTGAGTCGTTTCTGTTTTGAAATGACGAGTTGCAACAATCGTCTCACATAACATCAAAAGATTACAGGAATCACGACCAACCACACGTTCTTTCTCAATGACAAACATTGCATTTTGCATTGTTACTAAAGTCCTAGTATCGTCCTTGTCCAGGGCGTATTGCTACCAATCTTGGAAGGTTTAAGACATTGTACAAAGTGCTGCTGCGATGACCTCGCCTCACCTATGGCTTCTCCTGTGATGACAATGCCTGCGGGTGGGACTGCGTTTACGGTGACAAGTTCTTGGGCACGGCCGAAAAAGTTGACAACACCGATGGCTCCGCAAACCTGTTCATTATTCAGAGATCACTAATGATCGAGTCGCCTTTTTGAATTGAGGAAGTTGCACATGACTATCGTCTGTGAGAGTGAGATATTCCACACAGTACATAACATCCAAAATGATAAAAATCACGACCAACCACGAACAGCGCCTCTTCCACCTCCATGACCGCGGTCCTTCTCAATAACAAACATTGCGTCTCACATCGTAACTAAAGTCCAATTATTGTCCCCGTCCAGGGCAGCCGTCGGTGTTGTCGATTTTTTCGTCGAGACATACGGGCGTGCCCAAGAACTTGTCGCCGTAGACGCAGTCACAGTCGCAGCCACAGGCATTGTAGTCATTACAGGAGAAGCTGCAGTTCCACCCGGATTAGGCGAGGTCGTCGCGAAAGCAGTCGTGGTGGTGGTAGTAGTACTAGTGACCTTGGTCTTTGTCGGTCGGAGTAGCAGCAGTTGCGGCGTTGGATGCATTCATCCACGCATACCGCCCGCCCAACCCCGCCACCTGCGTCGCAACAGCATTCGGCATCTTCTTCCTGACATCCTCCGACATATTCCTCGCCGTAACACCAGGGCCTTCCTTCTTCCTCTTCTTCTTCACACCGCACTCTAGATCGTCGAACCCATCCGCCGAGAGCGGGTTCACAGGCCAGCGATGCTTTCCTCTCTGATATCTCGTCAGACAATTAAACAAATACACAAGTTGGCTGACGTGAATGGTGGTTTGACGACAGAGTCTCCTGTCAAACAACTGAATGATTCGTCAAGTCAGATTAATATGGACCGTACCTGGTATATCATGAGAATTGCGGCATTTCGACCCAAATCTGCAGGTCCCACGTAAGAAAAACTGGCAGACGGCCTCAGATCAACCGTCAGTAAGCTTGAAATGCATAAATGACGAAAAGGTTGACCATAGAGAACGAACTACACGTGACTTATTCACTCCTTGGAAACACTTTCAGTGATGATTTGAATCGTCAACGCCGGTCCCAACGCCGGCGCCGACATACACAACCCCGCAGTGGTCAACGGCGTCGCGTACGGTCGTTAACTTGTTCTCAATCTCGTACTGAATGGTTTATTCTATAGAAATACCCATTGATCCCGCTTTGCAGCAACAGACTGCACATGCGACGTAAAAAGTCATTTTCACATCCATAAACCATTGTTGAGTCCGAAATATAGGACTACGCCTTACCAGTACTATCAGTATGCAACCCATTACCCTCAGGCGACGTACAATTATGGCGCCTACGCCGCTGCAGCCGCGCAGCAGCAATAATGACCTACTACAGCACGATGATTGAACCCATCGGCGCCGCACGCACGAGCGTTACCATCATCTCGACGCAGGGGCCAGCTGCACCCAACTCTTCCGCGCAAGCCCGTCGCTGTGCCCTTGCCGCGTACAACTGGGCTGCGAATGCGAATGCGAGCGTGGAAAGACCATGTAGGATGGTACGTTACCTTTACGACGCCGACGGGGCACTACGCGCCTCGCACGTACTCTCCGATTCTACCGCAACAAAGCTTACATACCAGCCCGTCACGCTAACCGTGCACACAGCGCCCGCCATGCCCTTCTCGGGGCTAAAAGACGGGACGACGGTGTGCTGATTGCTGTGGCCAAAGCAGGATTAAGGAGGAGCTCAAGGTGGTGCTGAGGCGGGATGTGAAGAAGAGGCTGATGAGAAACGTTAACGCCTCCAGAGACCCCCACGACGTTCTACAAACACATCGCCGGCTTCAGCGTGAGTGTGCACATTGTATGTCGCAAAATCTGGGTCTGACAGTGATACTTATGGGCAATATGTGGGGTAAATCCTGTATCGAAAAATGTATAGATTTCTATGCACAGTACAAACTTTTTGAAGTCGACAGAGCTTCTAATATATTCAGTTGACATTGACCGTCTATATCTTTTGTCACACTGCCTTTGTGAGAGGACTAACTGTGGACATGAGACTGAATCCCCCGTTTTCTTTGCTGTTTTTGGCTTGAATACCAGATTTGTAACCCTAAAATGCACGTAACTAGGATATATCCAGTGAAGCAGGGCTTGAGTTTTTTCAAGTCTGCAACCATATGCGGGTCCTTAGTAGGTTTTGTATAGTCGAGAATGATCTACATCTGATAGCTATAGGAAGACATGACTACATAAAGCGTGTATGAAAATTAGTATGGTATAGAACATGAGACAGACGCCATTCGTGGCTTTACAGATCTGGATCGGGCATTTTCCCTCTTCGCTCATTTCCGTTTACACGAGGGGTGTTGGACGAGGCTGCATATTTCAAGTCATCCTCCGAAACCTCATCTGAAGTTCCCGTAGTTTCCTTTTCGTTTTCCCTATCATCGAAAAAGGCCTGACGGGAGAAAAGTCATCGTCGGGATGTTTGGAAGACCGTTTGCTATGCATGCTCAAGACCAATGTTTGAATAAGATTTTGTGGCGGAATAGCCTCCGTCACTGCTTTGAAAGTCGCAGTATTTAGTACGGCTACAGGAGATTCTTTCGTCTTTTGTTTCGGTAAAGCAGGTTCTGAAGGAAAAGTCGCGACTACGCGCAGCAGCGAAAGCCGACCGGTAGGGGCAAGACCATTGGGAAGGGCCTTGAACGCATCTAAGATTTCGACAGATAACTGACGTACACGTTCGCCATCCATCTGATCGTCTCTCGTTGGATATTCATGAATGAAAATATCGGCAAGATGACGTACTTGACTCCTAGAAAACAAGTTTTCCACGGTGATGTGCTTATATTCCGGCCAGAGCTGATCTGTACTGAGTGTTTTAACTTTCCCATTCCAAAGAGGTCCCTAATCATACAGGTTTCAGAATCAGAGGCGTAGGAGGGGGAGGACAGAACATACCCTAGCCTCAGAATGAGCTTCAGGATACACATATTCTGGGCTGCGTGAGGCTGGAGAACCTCGCCCTGCGGTACGAAGTACGACCCATATATACCCCTCGCAATGCTTCAGAACAAAAATAAGGTCAGCTTCGCAATCTGGAGGGCAAACACAAAAGACTCCTGGACGCTTGTGTCGCAACCAAGCGAGTACATCATCAGCAGAAGATGCCGCGTACCCAAGCGGAGGGGCGTCTGGTAGAAGGGAAGACGACGTAACAATGATTTCTTGGATGACACCATCCTCGCCTTTCTGCAATTTGACCAGCTGCGTGGAGAACTCTTGCCTTGCAGCCAGCCACGCAGTAGCAGTCGGTATCGTAAAAATTTCATAAAAGAGATGATTTTTTGTTGTAGTTGTGAAGACATGTGCGAAGTACAAGGCAATATAGCTTGCAGGTGCATAAGTGTCGCCATTGGCCCAGTGGCCTTGGGTATAGGAACAAAATTCGGTGAACGAAGTTAGAGATCGTGGCTTGTCATCGTAAGGCGGCGACCTGTCAGAGAGCCAGATGGCAGCAGCAATGAGAGGTCCCGGCTGGTCTAATGATATCTGGCTCATATCCTTATCTTTGAACTGACCGACGCCAGAACTGACGAGATCGACTCTTCCAATCCCAAAGCATGGCGGATGATGACCAGTTATGATATAGTGCATGATGACTTCATGCGTTGTGGATTTGACTGGAGGGCGACCTAAAAGAAAAACAGTGACGATTCTGCTTGGCAGGTAGTTCATTGTATTTCTCACTTTCTACAAGGCTTCCAATGTTAGAAAAAAATGCCTCTACATCGCATTGCCCTTCATCAGTGATACGATCCTTAGTTTCGGCATCAAACATGGTAAAACCCGTGAGCTTTTTGATGTACTCATTGAGGACACCATGAGGGTGAACAGCTCCATCCATCAACAGCATGGCTACGAAACTAGCGGTCAGTCTGTGCCTGAAATCAAGGTCATTAGTAACTATCATACTAAATTTGAGAAACTTACCTTGGCCTGCACCAATCCCAAGTACGCCTAAAGAGAGCTTCCACTCTTGGGGTCTGCGCGAGAGAAGGCGGGAGGAATGAGAGAATGTATTTTTTCTGGGTGTCTGGGTCATCAAAAGCACCTGTGTCTGATGTCCATCTCCAAGAGGACCATTCTTTTGAGGATGGAGGAAAGTAACTCTGAGGGATTTGGATCCCTGCAACCACGAATGTGATGGGAACGCCTTCAAAAGATGTAAGACAGTCTCTCCATGTACGTATGACTTCCTTGAGAGCGGGATACGACCCTGAATCGCCGTCTCGAGAAATCCAGTTCCCTTGAATTGCCACATTTGCCTCATCGATGACTACAAAAAATCCCTCCCTCCTTACTGAATCAGGTAAGAGGATTTGTATATCCTTGATGACCTTTGTCAACTGCTCGTTCATATATTCCAAGGATCCCCAATCAATCGCGACCAAGATTTCTCGGAAAGGGTCTGACCAGTCTAAAATCTGGCATGCTAACTGAGCCAGAAGCCATCGACGTCTTTGTATTGTCTCAACTCCATTAACAACGTTGGAAGCCTTCAAAAAGTTTCTCAGAATAAGAAGATGAGCTAGGAGTGTGGCGGAAAACCGGCGGGCCGCAATCTCTCTGTTTTTGGCCAAAATGGGTCCAAAGGCCAGAGACGATCTATGTGGAAGAACTCGCATAAAATCTTCTTCGAAATAAATACGTCGATCTAGAGTTGTATTGAGGGCACGGGCTTCATCTTCATCCGCATGGCAGGTCATATAAAGTCCCCAGTGCTTGCAAAGACCTTCGTACAGCAAACGGGTTTTGCCGGTCGCCGACGCGTTGACTAAAAACCTGTATTAAGTCATGAGGTCCAAGAGATGTGGGAGAACGGAACAAGAACGTACGTGTTCTCGCCTTTGCGGAAAAGCCTCTGCACTCGTTTCCTAAGTACCGGGTCACTTTCAAAGCTTCCTAACTCATGAAGAAGCATCGAAGGTAGTTCACGATTTTTTGAGAAAGAATCCAGGTCTAGTTCCTTGATATCAGATGAATCATCTATATGACTTCTATTAAAAGTCCAAAGGACTTTTTCGGCCTTTCCGTTAACTAAATCGTCTAACTTGGCAGAAATTTTTTCAAGAATAACAGGGACATTATCAGGGCGAAAAAATATTTGTCTCCTAAACTTGACATGATCGAAATGGTCTGAAAAGGAATAAGAAAATCAACAATCGAAGGGGACTAGGGGGTGTACTTGTGCAAGACTTCCAGATTTTTTCAAAGTCTTCCATGTTTCTTGATGCTCGCGCATCCTCGACGCGGCGGAAAAGTTCCGAGTTCCTGTACAATATACAAGCAAATGACTCTGGGGAGCCAAGTTCATTTTCCACCCTCTGCTTTACGGAATCTGGACACAGTCGAGAAAGGAGTCGCGCAGCATCATCATAGTCACAAAGGGGTGATGACTTGTTTAATATGTCGTCCATATCTGCATCGTACAATTCAAAGAGAAAGGAATAGCTGACCGCCACGTCCAACCACTGGCATTTCCAAAAAAAGAAAGTATTTCTCACAAGTCATGTGCGCTTACTTCACTTTCTCAGCCTTAGTACAATCAATCCTCGTATAGTGGACCGAATTGAATCTCCAGGATCCTAGCATTCTCGGTGGAATTGGCATAAGAATATGTGACAGAGTTGATAGCATGATCAATTCCTGACGTCGGGGTTGGACGTAAAAGTTCTGGTCAGTGTCGTTAATCATGACTTTGATCTCGAAAAAGATTTCTATAGATGCTCCGGGACGGAAAGAACGCGATTAACTGGGGTTGTTATGACGGACCCTCGTCATTTTGTACCCAGGTTGTGTCACAATAACGGTGACCCTTCTGAATAGACCTCAGCCCTGTCTGAAGTGACAGTGCCTACAATTTCAAAGGGTAAAAACTGAGGCCAGTAAGAACGTCAAGGGCGGATGGATGGCGGCGTTTTGTACCCCAGGTTGTATCCACAGGTGACGGCGACCCTTCTGAATTGAATAGACCTGATGTCCTGTCTTAACTGACAGCGCCTACCGTTTCAAAGGGTAAGACGGTGGGCCGGCACGCCCGGCAATGTTCGGCATCATTGGGCGGCAGGCTGAGAACGCGTTCGAAACGGATGTTTCGGGATCTGTTACTGTGCCACATGACTCCATTCGGAATATTAGCACAGCAACAGATAGATCGACTCAAGTCCACATAGAAAATGTGCAAAACAAATGATTCCTTACTTGACTTTCGTGGCCAAAAATCCGCCGTGTTCAAAGCATTCATCCGTCATTTTGACGCTTCCGTTATCGTGATCAAAATATTCATCAGCATCCTCGCTGATTACGAGTT
>QGOA01000239.1:0-12387 GCA_003313075.1 Termitomyces sp. MG16
AGTGAGCCTCAGCCTGGACTTGCTCATACTATTTCTCGCCTTCTCCCCTGTAACTTTGCTGTTGTTGGGGGGAGGAGCAGGGCTCGACTGTATGTTCGCGATGAGCGAGAGAGGAGAGTTTGGATAACTTGGCGTTCAAGCCAATCCAAGTTTCGCCTTTAATAGGCTCATCAGATCCTTTGAATCTCCTTGGTTTTTCCGCTTCTATTGTTTTCTATTGTTTTTCAATAGACAATAGCCCATGCGGTTTCTAGTTAATTAGTGTGGCGTACAACTATAATGTTATTGTTTTCCTTATAGTGCAGAATAATGACTTATTGTTCTGCCCACACAATTACTTACTTGTTCTCGCTTATACCATTGTTTTGTTGCCATCCAAGGCAGGGGAACAAGGCCATTTGTGAGTCAA
This sequence comes from Termitomyces sp. MG16, assembly GCA_003313075.1. Lineage (NCBI taxonomy): Eukaryota > Fungi > Basidiomycota > Agaricomycetes > Agaricales > Lyophyllaceae > Termitomyces > Termitomyces sp. MG16. Next base: position 410 of record QGOA01000239.1, read on the forward strand.
TAGTAATGGCGCACCTTGTTCTATACATAGCAACGACAAAATGTCATTGTGCCTCCTTTTGAAGACCGGTTTGCCGGCTAGTGTTCATGGGCTCAATGGCACATATACTGACTAGGGATATCAGGCTTGTATAGAGTGTGTAAGTTTTAACTATACATTGTCTTTTAAGATCAATAGTTACTTACATTTAGAATACTCAGGTTGGTTTATGTCTAAGTATATAACATGTGGTTAGTATGTCTGCATTCCAGCACTAAATGTAGTAACTTGCCGCATGGGATACGGTATAAACTAGTGTATTATTTGGATATCATTATCACGGTAGACCTGCTATCAGGGACTTTTTTGGTTCAAAAGGCAGGTAGGCCATATTGATCCATGATTATATCTCTATGAGAACCCACCGTTATTTCATTGGGGTAGTATGAACAGACAGGGAGTACCTATGACTCTTACAGACCCGGTGTATCGTGCTTCTCCTTGCATTTCTGCGTTGAGCGGCCGGTAGTGGGGCGTTGCTTGAGTACAATTAGGACTTAGCCATAACCTTTGCTGTAGAGTGACCCCTACAGTGGTTTGGTACGTTAAAAACGCTTTCTCCAGCTGTGTCAGGCTCTTAGTCCTCGGCCCAGCGGCTCTGTCGACATACCCACGCACCTCCAGTTAGTGGTGGGGAGTTTGTTGTGATAATGCACGGGGGTTGGCAGGTCTAGCATCCTGCTTCCTAGCCAGGCAGGAACCTGGAGCCCCACAGCCAAATGTATTTCGACATCAAGCCATAGTATATGACTGCCCACATAGTATACTACGCGTATGGGTCATATATGTCTGTTGTATCCAAATGTCCAGCAGTCCACATATCAGTGATTTCCGGAGAGAGTTCACGGTCGGAGTCAGACCAGTCAAGCCAATTGTGGTGACTGGTTGGAGCGTGATGTAACTCATTAACCTGAAGTGTTTCAGGCTCCTTATCAAAATCTGACAGAGTAGGCTGAGACTGCTCAATACGTTCAAAAACGGCTTTTTTCCACATCCTGGTGAGATCAAACATGTTTCGCGTGCGTTTACGTGATACAAGCCACCTGGCATTCCAGACTTCTGGTACTTCTCTAACGTCGGGCAAGAGAACAGGTTTATTGCTCCCTTGGACACGGGGAATCTGTACCCATCGAAGCTTTCCAGTGGATTGAGCTTCAGCTAGTACTTCCTCTCCGTCTCCAGCGATAGCACCGGGACCCCTTAGTTGAGTGAATACACCACCATAACGAGTGCTTATGGCCAACCAGTCGTTACCTGGTTGGAGATTGGTGATTTCGGCGGCCTCTAACCATGCCGCCCAGAAGTTTTGAACCGTTTTTCCTAGTTCATGTACGTTAAAGAATTCCCATACCTGATTAAATTCAGACTTTATCACAAGGACGCCGCCCGGCGCCGGTTCTCTGACATCGAACCGTTTAGTCCATCTCTTGTTGAGCTCTGAATGAGCCCATGATCTAACCAGGCTTTCCGGATAGCCACGCTTGCAGTATAATCCGGTTAGGACATTGACCGCTTCTACGTACGTCGACCTTTTCGACGACAGAGTAGCCATCCGTGACATTTCTCCCACAAAAGTCCCTCTTTTTACATCAAGAGGATGGGCGCTATGCCAAGGAATTCTTTCCTGATGGTTCTTTGCCTTTTTATATGGTGCGTGAGCAAGCTTACCAGCCTCATCTTTATAGATGACCATATCTAAGAACGGCTGAAAGAGAGCCGAGGCAGACCATTCAATCTTACATCCATCGAAGCAAATTTTATTTACTACTGCCAGTGCTTCCGCCTCACTGGAAGCGTAGACTATTGCTAGGCAGTCATCGATGTATCGGCCATAAAACGGAATTTGACCGGTTTTGAGTGTTTGGCATTTTCTTTCAAAATGTAACCCATACAGGTTAGCCAAGTCTGGACTGTCAGCGACTCCCATCGCTAGTCCACGGGCTTGTTGGTATAGTTGATTCTCAAAGCGTAAGATTAAATTACTGTTTCCCAGTTTTAGGCATCGGCGGAAGATGGAGATTTCACGTTGTCTCCATTCAATGAACGCCTTTTCATCCATTCCCTCTGGTCTCACCATGTTGTAAAGGTACGTGAAATACATTTGCTTAACTATCATGTAACACGCCTGTAGGTGGATATTGGGATAAAATGCTACGACATCTCCTGTACAGATGAAGAACTTATGACCGGGTTTTAACTGTAATTTACTCAATTTTATCGCCAGATCTTTCGTTCCGTGGATGATTTCTGACGCCGTCTTAATGATCGGTTTGAGTTTTTTACTCACATATTTGGCACAGGGGTTCTGCAATGCTGAATGACAAGGAATTATCGGTCTAAACTTGACTGGTTCCTTGTGGATCTTCGGAATACCATAAAATTCCGGGATCTTAAAGTCTTCAAAAGGTATTTCCTTTCCTTTCGGTCTAGTTGGTACCAAGTGTTGCAGAAACGTTCCGAGTTGTGGGTCATGAATGTATACTTCTTGACCTAGCTCGACTATGTGAGCCGCCGTAATTCTCAAAATCTCAATAGCTTTAAGTGGATGTAGAGGTATGTAATCCTCTCGATTGAGCAATATTGATTTTGATTGTTCTATAATCCAGGCTCGCGATGATATGCAAGTACCTAAGTTTTTGTCCGTATTAGTGACTATGTAGTCATTATCTAACATGAACTTTTTGAGTCGATACACCTGGGGAGATAGCGAGCTAAGTCTGTCCCGGGGTAGAATGCTGGGCATCTGTAGTAGATGGCGAGTAAGATGTTGCTCTCCCAGTTTCAATCCGAACTCAAGATAATCTGGTAGTTTTGGAGGCCGACTTCGCTCATGTGGGACTTCAAAATCTGGATCATAGTTGGACTTTTCAGTGTTAGTAAAAGCGAAGACAATTTTCCATCGAAGTCTATCGCGGAAGTCTTTCCAGGCAGATTCTATTAAGTCCTTATCGCACCTGGTTCGGAACATGAAGTTCATGCCGACGCTTAACTGATTGTGAAATTCCTCAGGCAAATCAACGCCCGGTGAAGTGTGAATTGATGATTTAAACTTCGCTGCAGCTAAGATATCTACTGGTACTAAGCTGAGTATATATCTAATTGCTTCCGGGTAGGATATGGTTAGTATCCAGTCAGGGTAAGAACAGTGGTCTGCATACCTTACATGCGGTTTAGTTGAGACAACTAAGCCCTGCCCTTCCCTTTCGATGCCTTTGAAGTGGAAGACTTGGTTTTCTTCTTTCTTCCTGCGACCGCTTTTCCCGCTCTTCGGGCTTTGGCACGTGCTGCCTTTGCAGGCAGAGGCACGTATGGACGTGCAAAGCGCTTCGCAACCTTGCCTTTCTTCTGAGAATAGGATCTCGTCAGAATCGATAGATCCATCAGGAAATCTAAGAAGACTTACTGATTTGTGTTGACCAGCAACACCGACAAGGGCTGCCGCAACCTGTTCTTTAACCATTTTGGCAATGGTTTTAGAAGAAGAAACCTCCGGCATGGATGCTTCTGCGGCAGTCTTGAGGGATTTTTTGGCATCTGACTTAGCGTTAGCTTGGCTCTCCAGAGCCTCGATGATCATCCAAGCTCGTACTCCGATAACGGAGAGATCTTTGTAGATATCATCAGCTAGTTGCTTAGCTGCCGGGTTAATTTCCCAACCCGTGATCATAATGGCATCATCTCCCGTGGGCGAGCCTTCAAAGATGGGTGTCTTTGATTGCTCCGCCAGCGTATTCCATGCTACCTGCCATAAAACTTTGAGTTCTTCATGGCAGGTCTGGGGAGAGAGAGAGCTTTCAAGGAAACGGACATCGTCCTGTTTGGCCTTGAGTTCCGCAGTAAATGTATCACTACGGTACTTGTCTACAGCGGCGACAAGCTTAGCTTTGGCTGCTTTGCCATCGCTGCTCTCTGCATACAGTGAGGATAGCTGTACGGTGCCTTTGCCCACGGAAATGTGGGCTGGGAACTCTCCACGCGCTTTCAGCGCCTCCCATGCTTTAACTGTGCGCCTTCCGGCACATAGTTTGCGAGCCCGGGACTGGATGGCAACCAGTCCTGGCTTGAGGGAGCTTCGAAACTCGGAGGGGAGTGAGTTCAGGAGCTCGTCAAGAGAACGAGCTCCTTGATACGTATAGTACCGGCTCGACGCAACCTGAGCTGTGGAGCCTGATGCAGCTGCAACGAATGCAGCAGATGCGTGTGTGGCGCGTTGGACGGCGGCGCCAGGAGCAGTGTTGCTCAGGGTAGTAGACATGAGGGCGACAAAGACGGAAGGTAGCGAAGTGAGGTTAGTGCTGGGGGGAGGAGCAGGGCTCGACTGTATGTTCGCGATGAGCGAGAGAGGAGAGTTTGGATAACTTGGCGTTCAAGCCAATCCAAGTTTCGCCTTTAATAGGCTCATCAGATCCTTTGAATCTCCTTGGTTTTTCCGCTTCTATTGTTTTCTATTGTTTTTCAATAGACAATAGCCCATGCGGTTTCTAGTTAATTAGTGTGGCGTACAACTATAATGTTATTGTTTTCCTTATAGTGCAGAATAATGACTTATTGTTCTGCCCACACAATTACTTACTTGTTCTCGCTTATACCATTGTTTTGTTGCCATCCAAGGCAGGGGAACAAGGCCATTTGTGAGTCAATAGTAATGGCGCACCTTGTTCTATACATAGCAACAACAAAATGTCATTGTGCCTCCTTTTGAAGACCGGTTTGCCGGCTAGTGTTCATGGGCTCAATGGCACATATACTGACTAGGGATATCAGGATTTAGAATACTCAGGTTGGTTTATGTCGCATGCACCAGTTGCAGTAAATTCTTTGATCCATCCATATACAGGATACTATTCTAGCAGACCCCTTCTGCCCTCTGTCAATTTACTACAAGTAAAAATTTATAACACTATTCATTCAAATTCTGTATGGGTCTGTTTGTGCACTACATAAACACCATCCTGAGTTGTAGTAAGCACCTGTGGTACAATGGAATATTCATAAATTGATATTTCATATTGTGCACAAAAGACAGGTTCGACTTCCCCTAGTGCACATTATATAATAGCAGTAGGCCACTGACATCTGCTAGCATCATGAATTTGATCTGTTCAAAACTTCAGAGATTTCTGCAGTGGCATAAGATGGACGAATTTGTGCATATGTTCATTCCAGTGCACATAACTAGTTGTGGCTGGCTACTTTTGTGCTGGTCTTTAAATAGTCAGCCCTGGTGTATTGTCACTTGTCATGTGCACTGAAATGATCACATGTGCAAACTCCTTCATCCTATTCTGCTTCAGTAATTTCTAGAGTTTTAGTCGGATCAACTACTACAGGCACTTACTACAGATCAATATGATGTACATGTAGAGCAAAAATGCACCTATATAAAAACACGCTATTAGACCCCATTAAAGTGGAGTAGATGAAGTAGAACCTGCTGCTGTACATAATTATGAATATCAATAAATGCATATTCCACTGAACCACTAGGACTGGTTGCACCACTGATGTCAGCTACCATCCGCTGGCATGCCAGCAGACAGCAGATACTCATGCATCCTCTTCCACCCTTCCCCCTTTTTCTCTCCAGTGCCATCCTCTCCACTCCCCACACTACCTCACATGCCACACCCGTCCACCACATGCACCCTGCTTCCCTCCTCCCTCCTAACCTGATGTCTGCTGGCATACCAGCAGACACCCACGCTCCTCCCCTTTCTCCTTCCCTCTCTTTCTCCCCACCTCCATCTCTCTTCCGCCACCCCCACACTCTTCAAGACGCCACCTCATGCAGCACATGCTGATGATGCCAACTGTGGTTGGGTGCGCTGGACATATACGCAGTACAACACTGTCTCCAGTGCTTGGCATACATAGTTGTGAGGAGTCCTGACAGGGTCCTGGTGTGCTCAAGCAGAGGTGATAGAACAATGTGCTAGATTATAGCGCCTTGGGTGCTACCTGGCAGATGGTAAGTGTCGTGGCTTAAACAAAGATATAGAAGAAAAGACAAGTAGCGCAGCATATTGTGCCCATAGATGGCACTGTAAACAACGAAGACGAGATAGATGAGGCTAGTGCCTGACTTAGTGACAAAGTCAGAAAAAGCTAGCACGATTTGAATGCTAAGTGTAACTGGGTGCTCAAGAGGTCACAATTCGTTGTTATATACATGTGAAGTAGCTATCTTATATACTATGCACTACTATGTTTTTCAAAATAAGTCTATCTGTGGTGCTATCTCCTGGTGCCTCTCCTCATGGTTTCCTCTAATGGTGATCTATCAATGGTGACCGTTTGCACATGGATGACGGTGACCAATGGCAACTCTAAATTGACTTAGAATTATATGGGTCTGCTCACTTTTTCTATAACTCTGATTGGCCAGGCCATTCCAGGGTATGGTCGGAAAATCCTCAAAAGATGCTGTGAGCGCTAATATCAGCGCTACTCATTGTACCAGTTCCTGACAGGTCCAGGTTAAGTATATCCTGTGCTGCCATCATTAATCCTTTTAGACTTCTTATTGAAGTGCTTTGTCAAATGGCAGTGCCTACTGCTGACTCCTTCTAGAAGTGATTGGGGTTTAGTTAGAGTTCCCTCCTGCTGTCATGTTAGCGCTATACGTTCTGAGCCTCCTTTGTCCTTAAAATAGGTGAATGGAGTGTGCTAAAGGCCTGATAACTGGTGAATAGGGTAAATAGATAAGTCCTGCAATAGAGCAACAAAGCTAGGGCTGCTCTGTACCCAAACTGGTCACTAGAGTCTCCAATGTGTCAAGTGTCAGTTGGCCTATAATATCCCTTGATGTGCTCAGTCCAAGTAGAAGCCTATCATCTCTCCCCAACTGAAAAATTGACTGTCCTTAGTCAAATGCCGTCATTAATTTGACTGCACTACGGTCCGTATGATGCTTCCGGTGCCTTATAAAAGTTGTTTTCAGCACTTCACCTTTTCATGTTTTTCTTCCCATCTTTTCAGCATGTCCACTACTTTTGATTCCTCTGCTCTTCGCAATTTCCTGGCTAAGGCCTTTTATTTATTTGATCATGCTAAGTGTGTCGGTCCTGCCAATGTGCCACAAACCATCCCTGGAATTATGCAGCTCTATCGGCAGTAGCTCATGGTCCACGGCTCTGACAGTTCCTGGGTATGGGGCATTGAGGTTCATGAGTGGTGCATGGCTTGGTATCACAAATATGAAGGTGCCGATTGGTTGCAGCCATTTGCAGACTTGTTTGTAAGTTTTTAGGTTTGATTTTGGATTCGTGGCGCTAAGGTTCAGCACTCATACTAGGCTCCCTCTCTGTCTGACAAGATCGATGCCTTGTTGGCTAGTACCGAGGTTGGCAAAGTAAGTCTCTCCTCTTCTTCCCCATGTTCCCAATGTTGACCTTAAGTAGTCGGTTGCTACGTCACCCACCATCGCCAGTCTCCCTAGTGCTCTGTCAGCCTCTACTGTCCCTTCCTTTCCTACTGCTCCTACCATTCCTCCTTCTTTTGCTTCTGTCCAGCCCCCTACTATTCTTGGCAGTCCTTTTTGTGGCGCTGCTTCTCCTACTCACACTGCCCCAATCATTGCTTTTCCCACCCATACTGCGCCTCCTCATTTGGCCATCGAACAAATTGCTGTTACCTCTAGTGAGCCTCAGCCTGGACTTGCTCATACTATTTCTCGCCTTCTCCCCTGTAACTTTGCTGTTGTTATTGATCACATGCCCCCTGCTCACGCTAGCCCTCCCAAACGTACTGTGTGTCCTTGTTTGCCTGCCTCTAATTCTTTTACTAACTTTGCTCCCCAGATCAATCTCCCTGCTCGCGTTGCCCCATTGTATGTCATAAGTGCTTCTTTTTAAGATTGCTAGACTTTAGCACCTGATTGTACCATCCTTAGGCATCCAATCAGACTATGTTCACCAATGTGAAGCTTCATGACTTATTATGCCTTTGCCGCAATACTACTGTCATTAATACTGGCCTCCTGGCTGGTGTCCAAGTACTCGGTGCTAAGGAGAAGGTTATGGTTGCACCCGTGGAGCATTGCACTTTTAGGGTGAAGATTGGCACAGTAAGTATTTGTTCATTCCTAATAGGTTAATGACATTGCTAACTTCTTTCCCAGTGTGATAAATGTTGATCTGAGAACAATCCGAAGGGCTGCTGGTTTTCCACTGCCTTTCTTGCCTGTTACCAATGTGATGTGTTGAAACGGGGTTGTGCCTTCAATGGGATTCGTACTCATGAACACGGTAGGGACGCTATCATGCAGAGGAATTATGAGTGCGCAGTCTTAGTTTGTAATGCCCAGGCCTTTGTGCTGCAGCAACGCAATCTGGTGGCTACTCACCAGCCCACTGTGATTAGCGCTGCAAGTCTAGCGCTTCTCATTACCCAAGATGGCACCACTGTGGCGGCCCCCTTTGCCCACTCCCCTCATTGTCCCATTCCTCTGAAGCATAAGCCTGTTGTTGCCTCTCCTAGCAAGAGTCTCAGTAAGTGCCACAAGCCAGCGCCTGCTACTCCTGTGGTCTTGTCTACCACTGAGTTGTCTACTGATGAAGGGAAGGATACTGAGAGGGATGCTGAGGGTGAGGATGATGATGAGGTGGAGCCTGTAGTTGATACCAATGCGCTGTTGGCAGTACGTGCTCTTCTGCTTTGCCTTACTCCTCCTATCACCGCTAACCCTTATTAGAGTGGCCCTAGTGGTAACCGGTGTGTAGTCCTCATGTTTTCTTTCCTGTTGCAATAACCTCTTTGTCACCAGATCCCCTACTCCTTCGCTTCCCATTGTTGTAGATATCCCTCCTGCTGAAGATGTCGTGATGTCTGTCACTGACGCTACTCCTGCTCCTGAGCCTGCTGTGGCTAGCACCTCCTCTGTTGCTCTTTCTATTACCCCGTCCCTTACTCCTCCTTGCAGCCTTTCTTCTTTCCCCAGTACTCATGAGTCTTCCACCACACCTGAGTCCGAAGGGACCTTAGTGGCCCAGGAAGAGTGCCATCACCGCTGGAGGTACCTGCCTTCTTATGGTGTTCACCTTTCTTCTGCTAGGGCCATGTCCCCAAATGATGAGTGCCATGAATAGACTCCTTGTGCTTCCATAACCGTTTGAGTAAGTCTGCGTTTATTAGTTTGTTTTTCCCCTTTTCTGACCTTGGCTAAGTTCAATCCCTTCTGGACTCCTTCCCGCACTATGCATGTTTCTGGCAATGCCTACCCTTGGCTCAGAGACAAGTTCTCTTATCCTGTCACTCCCCTTTGTCCTGCTGCCAATCTCCACCAACAACTTTGCCATATTGAGGATGCAACCGACGTCATTGGTAGCGAACTTGCCATTCTGTGCCCTTGTATCTCTACCTTAGCATGCTGTGAGCTCCTCCTGCTCAAGCTTCATGACAACATCACTAATGCGCTCAAGTGGCAAGTGAGTAATGCCATTCAGGATGGGGACTTGCTTCCTTTGGGCGATCTCGCTCCCTCTGAGTCTGATGCATAATCGCCGGCCCGTAGTGCTTCAAACTTTTGTGGACTTAGTAAATTTTGATATGTAGCCTGTTGTAGCCATACTAAAATAAACGCTCCCCCCTCCTTTGTTCTGAAATCGTCAGTTTGTAAGTAATCAAATACAAAGTAAGAAAAAGGAGAAACGCTCAGTAAATCATCATAGCGTAGAAAACCCCTTTGCCAGCGCAATCCAATAGCCCATATCGTGCCAGCTTAGGAAGAAATAGGTATTGTCTGTAGAAAAATAAGTCAATTCATGCAAGAAGTTTAATGTGTAAGAAATAGAGTGCCACTGATTGCTTGTGGTTATTTGGTGATGGTGGGTATAAGTGCCAGATCTCGAAGGTTAACTTCCTCTTTGCATGTTCTAAAAATGAGTCAAGCGCATCCTATTGGTTCATGTCTGTATCAGGGTCCAAGTCCCTTGAGAAGTGCCCTCCCCATGCTGTTGCTAGTTGAAACACTGCCCGAGTCCTATAAATTGCCCATGCCTCAACTGGACCTCATCAGTCTTTGTGATGGAAAGCCCAACTGGCCTCGTGTGGTCTCCCTGCTGTGATTGTGCTCATGTCATGATTAATCCTCCCACTTTTTTGAAACATGCTACCTCCTTCTTCCACCACTACCTGGCTGTCAGCATGCCAGAACTTGCCAACAGCATTGTTGAGTTAGGTCATTGTTGTCAGCTGCTGCATGTTGCCTGTGAGATTTGGGCAGATAATGCGTCTTTGATTCATTTTGGCATGGAGAAGTCCTGGAGCCATATTTTTTAGGTGCGCTCCTGTCTTTTTTGCCCTCTTCTTGTCTGACAGTCACTAAATAAAGCAACTCCCACCCACTGAGATGAAAGAGCGTCTGGAGCTGCTGCTGGAGAAGAGTCACTACTTGGTCCATCTGCCCCCTTACTTATCTTTCTTGGCTAACTGTGTCCTTCCAACAGGCTCCTTGCTCATCTACTGGTGGTTGCCTCTTTCATGGTCCCTCTGAAGGAAGAATGCTTCTCAACTGTTGCCTCCTGTTGCCCGCTCCTTGACTTGCTTCTGCCTCCCATATTGTTTATGTAAGGCAACTTCTTCTTTTCCATGGCACCACTGGACTGACAGATTTTAGATATTTGATTTCTTGTGTCATAGTTGTATGAAATGCATTGCTGTTGTCACCCCCCCCCCTTGAGATTGTTTTGCACATGTAAGAATTCCCAAATCTCTGTGACCCTGCAAGTAGCTTGAGGTATTTTATGAATTCTGGCACTGGTAAACTGGTCATTATCTCATCATACCAGAACCTTCCCTCCTTATGGATGAGCCTGTACTTCTTTACCGCCCTGTAATCCTAGACTACCTAGAACAGTTCCTAGCTTTGATGCCTACCAGCATACTTCCCCATGAGAATGGCAACATAATGACCCTAGTACGCCAATACCGAATCTTGCTGGCTGCATACAAGGAGTAAATGATCAATTTAGACCTGTACTTGGTCACCGTACACCTCCTATTAGTGCGTGTCTTGAGTAATGCCCATATATTTTGTAGGCACCTGTTACAGCTACCGCTTTGAGTCTAACCAGTCTTCTTCATGAGACTGGACGCTTGGTTAGTTTTTATCTCTTCCTGACCTTAGGTTGCTAATTCCCTGCTGTTTGTAAGAGCCTCTCATGGCTCCCCCTTCCACCTCTCATCAATCTTGGTGCTCATAGAGCAATATTTGAATGCATGGCCTTTCCCTTTACCTCGCTAGAGTCCCACTCAGACAAAGACGGGTGGTACTCATTTCCCAATCCCTCGGTTGCCCGTCCTGGTGCTCCTCCCATGCCTTCTCCTAGCGTTTCTGTACCCCCTGTACCATCTTCTAACGTGCCACCTCCAAGCGCTCCTCCTGCCCATAGGTGACCTAAGGATTGAGTCAAAGGTTCTTGTCGAAGATCCTCCTCTGTAGAGTAGCTCGATTAGTTGTAATTGTAGTCAGTTTGATAGTCCAGCTTGTACTCGCTCCAAGCTTATTTAATTTTATTCTTTTAATCATTGTTGCCTTGCCTAAGCATGATCCAGAGGCGCTAACAGCTAGCACCTCATTTTTTGTATTTGTTTACTGCTCCTCCTCGTCATCTGGAGTGGTCTCGTCATCATCCACCAACTCAGTCTCTTCAAGCTCTCAAAGTTTGGCCGTGTCAATGTCCAGTGCCAACAAAGGTAATGAAATGTGTTCACATGCTAAGTAGGGAATGAGTCGGAATGCTGCTACCAGCTGATGCAAAACTGAGCCATCCAACTCGCAGAGTATGTAGGTGCCTCCCCTATTGTGGAAAACTACTATGAGGGGTCCTAGGTACCGAGGTCACATCTTTTTGTTATGGGTAACTTCAATTTTCGAGTTGCGCATTAGTACTAGGGCGCCAGCTGCAAAGTTGTAGTCTTGGATCGTGGCGCTATGCTTG
>QGOA01000240.1:0-27539 GCA_003313075.1 Termitomyces sp. MG16
TGATTTCTCGGAGAATGATGAGCTCAGACAGTCCACGTACACCACCGTCATCTGGATTATTATTCCAATAACGTTAGTAATCGCGATTCATAGTCAAAAGAGCGTACCCAAAGATAACATCCTCAACCCGCGTTGTATTTGGTTTGTGTTGATATTCTGCATGGGAGCGTCAATTACTGAAGGGAAGGAAAGCTTTCTCACTCTTCGATTGATTTATGACAGAAAGTTGTTCTCGCGCTTGGGCTGAAAAAAGCAACGATTTGTAATTGGTAGACTGTAATTTGTAGACCTACTTATAGACAAATAATCCAACCATCCTCTTGAAGTGCAGACAGTGACCAGGATGCTTACCATCTTTGAGTGACTGTACAATCTGGATGCAAGAATACAGCCTCTGTTTTCCGGCCACTTACAAGCGTTGTGAACGAATTTAGGGGCGTTCTGGGGTCCCCTTTAGCTGATACTCTCCTGTGAGGGGCCTTGACAATAGGGTTCATTATTAGGCCGAAAAAGAAGTGAAGAAATATCAGAGACCAAGTAAAGGTGTAGTCTAGAGAACTCAGAGAGCTGCTGAGCCGAGGAAAAGGTAAAATACCCTAGCTTCAACCTTTAAACTACCAGGACCCCGGAGAGGCAACGGAGGTTCGTCTGCCATACTCCGCGGACCACGCTACTCAGAACCCAGGGTGTTAACCAGCCATCTCCAAGCATGTTTCAGAACCATTAATACGTGGCAAGTTTCTGCACCGTCTCGTTGTGTGGGTAAGATAGATCCATACAAGGAGAACCCACCGGTACAGGTGTCTGAAAAAGTTGCCATTCGGGGACCCTTTCCATTGCGATCACTCAGAAAATTTCGTAAAGGCCTGGGAGCATATAACCAAATGGTACAACAAGGGTATCTAACTTTCCCCTATTCTATCTTCCGTTGCATGAGAAAGGTTGTGATGCGACATGTCATGTATCGAGCTTCGCATATTCATTGGTTTCCATACAAGCTGCAATTGCAATTGGTATTGTTAGGGTAAGTTATGGTATACCGATTGATTGGAATATCGTGTATAATAAATGGCTCAGAATACCTCATGAAAATAGGGACTTTCGGTGTATGGCGCGCCGATGCGTTCAACTCGGATGTTATCTGACAATAAAATCTAAATCCCTTCTCCACTCGCCTTCTGATCAGTTTTGAGCAGAGATGATGGTTGTACTCATCATGGAATGACTGATTTTTCTACCTAAAGACAATACCAAAGATGGAGTTTCTCTCTCAAGCAGGTGCCAATACTTCCAATCCTTACTTCTGATGCTGCGAGTGGCCCGCGAAGAGGGGCTCAAGGATCAAAATTAATAAGCATCTCGGATTTTATATTTTACCTTTCCATGACAATGCGCATCAACGATACCGGTCTCTCCGCAATGAAGCGTATCAAAAGGTCTAAAACGACGGTTTGAGATCAGTCCTTGGAGCATCGGGTTTATATATCCTGTAACAATTTTTATCTTCCGTTCTCAGATTCCATGGCTCAGCCATCCAATGGCCAAAACCTTCTGGTCTCCTCTGTAGCAGTGTCCGCTCCTTTACAGGGCATTTTATATGGTAATTTTGCCATTCTCGCGATGTCATAGTGGATGTGGTTCATTATAATGTCAACAGGTTTCTCAGTGTATATGTTCGGTGTAACTATTCACGACATGTTACGGCATCGCCCCCCGTCACGCAGGATTAATTACACTATGCTTACAATGGCATGTTTGCTCTTTGTATTGAGTACTATGGTAAGTCATGAAAGCGTGCACCCTCGTTCCGCATGTTAATAGTTATTTTTGAAGAGTATGGTCATCACCATTTATCGTCTTATGTATGCTTTCGTCATGCATCACAATATTTTGGACCAGCCTGTCGCATTCTTTATTGGATCTTGGAGCTCTACTTTTGACCGCACTGTCCAGTTCATGCAAATGATCTTGGGAGATGCTATTGTTGTAAGTGAAGATTGGTCTACGTGTTCTCTCCTCTCTCATCACTCTAGCTGTACCGATGTTATCTCGTGTGGTCCTCCATTCTAATAATTGTCCTTCCTGCCTTGCTATTGGCGACAACAGTTGGTCAGAGCATTAAAACTGCATAGGAAATCGTCCTTGATACCTCTATAAGGAACTGGATTTGTCGTAGTTTGGACCTGGACCAAGATCCAGAACAGTCCAAATATTTTCTTTAGCAATCTTTCAGATCATCTAAGTGCGGCATTTCTTGGAAGTTCAATTGCCGGGAATGCAATATCCACAGGTATACATTTTTATTGAGCGTCTAGACTTTCCATGACCTTTTCTCTACAGGCCTGCTGGCATTCAGGCTATGGCTCATGGAAAAAGAAGTCTCGAGGTACTACACAACGGATAACCATTTACGACGCGTGGCACGCGTGGTAGCACATTCCGGGGCCATCTACGTGGTTGGCATGGCCCTCTTTCTCTCCCTCTATCTCACCGGAACAGATGCTTTCTTCATCGTAAAGAGTTTGGTTAGCGACACAGTTGTATACCTCTCGGAAGTTCCACGCTCATTGTATTTCCAGCTGTCCCCGATCACTTCTATCTGCTTTTACATGGTTCTACTGGGCGCCCGCCGGAGAAACTCGAACGAAGATAGGATTAATACCACCAATATATCCCTTGAATTCAACACCCCACAAGGTGCTGTTAGACGAAAAGACTCTGAAGGCCAATTGACCCAAGTAGTCGCGGCTTCAGACATAGTCGACGAAACTGGTCAGGTAAAGAAGCCTTGCAAGGGTTATCACGCTACAGTTGTATGAAGGTACATGGTGGGCAAGAAGTTTGTCATTATAATAGAGTCGTCCCTATTGCACATCTTTCACGTTGAAGGGTATTTTATCCCCAAAAAACTTGAACATGATGCATTGGCTGGATCAAGGTTGCGGTCGTAACAGTCTGACAGATGGTATATCTCCTGGGGGGGAAAGATCAGTGCAGAAGAAGCAGAGAAATGTTTCGACGTTCCATAATGCTTCAAGAGTACCTATAACAGGCTTAAGTTGATGGACCTACCAGTCATGATTGTGAAAGGATTTTCTGTGGTCATTCGGTATTCTCAGAACAGATATATCAAGTGGTCAACAGAAGAGGATTACGAAGGATAGTATGACACAGGATCCATGTTATCAGATTGTCCGAACAAGAATTAAGACTACGACACTGAAGCATCGACTTGGACAAAAGACGCTCTTCCGAGTCTTGCAGAGATGAACGAACACTAGCATGGGGTAGAAGATGCTCCTAGGGTTCCTCCTAAGTTCAGTATCGTTTTGAGGTACTGAACTTGAGGTGAAGAAGCCTTGAAGAAGGAATCATCATAGTGCCAGTATGAACGAGGAGTTTGGCCAAAAGCCTCGGCGTCCAATTCCACAACTTCGGCAGCATGGTTTTGCTTCACCAAGATCTATGTGTCTAGATATTGCCAGGTTGTAGCACAACACATGTCATTCCACAAGGAGAAAATGACCTCCTTAGAGACAGAGTAACTCTATAAGGAGCCAGAGTAGATTACTTTTCCTTAATGCACTGAACTGGCACATGTAACTCGAGGATGAACTAAGCGAGAAAGGGATGACAGGGATGTATTAACAGTAAGCCAGACTGGCGATCACGCATCTCTGCAGAGTCATGCGATGCCAAAGTACGAATCAATCTTTGCCAAGAGCCAAGGAGCGCAACTTTAGACGTCTAGCCTTGCTCTCGTATATTTAGACAAAATAATCACAGTGCGTGACACACGAGAGGTATTGCAAAGGAGAAGATCGATCCGATAAAGGAAAAAATCGGAGCTTGACACAAGCTGCCGAGTGCCGCTGTACGACATGCGCACGTAGAATGACTATACGCCTCCTATTACAGGAACCTCTTATAAACGTTAGACCTGCTGCCGCGCTTGCCGGGTTCTATAATCGTTCATGACGGAATTCAACATGCCGTTACTGCCTTCCATAATGAGACTGAAAAGCTATTTGTCGCCAGAGCTGAAAAGACTGATCTTGCGCCTTTCCATTATCAAGGAGTATCCGTATACGATCACGAGGCTTAGTGGCTGGAGCAAGTAAATACTATAAGTACTATGTTTTGCGATATAGTGTCCAATGGTAACGTTACCTGCAGAGACTAGGTCGGGAAATATACGCGTAGGAAGGTAGGCGTCGATGAACTGATGGTGTTAGGTAATATATTCTCGAGAACCGGCAAGCCCGGCAGGGGACCAAACAACTAAACAAGACAAAGTCAAGGGTCTAACGTTAGTTACGAGACGTGCTTGTACTTACGTCCATAAGCTGCATGACGTACCGACCTCTCCTGCCATCTCCAACGCCCGTGCTGTCTGTAATCGGAAGTCATGGTCTCTTCTAAATATAATTCTTTCTTGGCAACCTTGGTAGTTTCCCTTGCCTTCTGGTATCTCATCTTGTATGCATGCATACCCTGAGATGCCAGGCGTACCACATGTGTGCGAGTCGCTCAAAAGGGTCCCCGCCCGCACCAGGTACTGCTTTCTTGTGGAAATTCTCGTTGGACGTGCCAAGATATACCTGTGATGGTTCGCTCTTGCTCCACCGGCTTCCCGTTTGCCAGCTTGACGGGAAGTGGTCAATCCGGATGTTGCGGAGGTGTTCATTTTAATTTAGCTTCAAGAAGCAGCTGAAAATCAATATGGATATGACTGGGTACTTAAGTTGATTAGGGAACGACCTTGTCCCCTTTCCCCCGCATCCTCCAACTTGCCTCACCATGGGCCCGTTCCTTGATGTCCTTCTACTCGGTCTTTCTTTCGTTTCTGCTTCTCATGCTGCCATCCGTCCTGGGTACAACTATGGTTCTGACAAAGTCCGTGGTGTCAACCTTGGTGGATGGCTTGTTACAGAAGTCCGTTGTGGTTCTGGCCTTGCGCATTTCCTTACCAATGTCTCACTCTTTCTTTTCCTTCCTCTGCACAGCCATGGATTACACCCTCTATATTCGACAACACCGGTGATTCGCGCATCATCGACGAATATACCTTTGGCCAGTATCAAGACCGCGCCAAGGCTTACAGAACCCTAAAAGCTCACTGGGACTCATGGATCACAGAAGCGGACTTTCGGGAAATTGCGGCAGCTGGGTGTGTTGAACCGTATTGCAAAGACATTTAGATGACATGGTTTGATAGGCTCAACCACGTACGCCTTCCCATCGGGTACTGGGCATTCGATGTTTCTGGTGGCGAGCCTTATGTGCAAGGTCAGCTTCCTTACCTTAACAAAGCGATTGGCTGGGCAGAGAAGTATGGGCTTAAGGTTATCATCGACTTGCATGGTACGTTCGTCAAAAAGTCTATCATACAATCTTCTCTAACGTGAGAATAGGTGCCCCCGGAAGCCAAAATGGGTTGGTCACGAGTTTCGCATCTAGCTCCTATTAGCTCTGATGTTCACCGTTTCAGATTCGATAACTCTGGGCAGAAGACGTCAAATCCGTGAGTCATATCGTCTTGCCTTTCCGGCGACGTCCAAGGTGCTCATTTACAATACCAGATCTTGGCATCTTTCTCGATCAAACGTTAACCGTACTAATGCAATTATAAAACGGATCGCTAACAGTTACAAGGATCGAAGCAACGTAGTGACGGCCATTGCTGCCTTGAATGAGTGGGTTTCTTCCCTGGTTTGCAGAAATGTGTAGATACTGATGACACTAGGCCATTAGGATCTCTTGGTCCGCAGATGCTGGACGTTCTGAAACAGGTATGTTTCCGATTGCCTCTAGACAGACAGACTGGATGTTGAGGTACTTTAACAGTATTGGTACGATAGTTACGGTAACATTCGGTGAGTAGGATCTAGTTATTTATAGTCAGGGCCTCAATAAACTCAGCTACCCGTACCGCAACTCGAGGAGGCAAAGTAACACTTATCTTATGATATCTGATGCATTCCGAGGCCTCGATTACTGGAGAGGATTTATGCGCCCTCCCAGATACGAAGGTGTTATCATGGACGTCCACAAGTATCAGATGTTCTCCCCCGAGGTCTGTGCTGACATTTAAATCTCGGAATTGTTGATCACAAGTCGCAACTTTTAGGAGGTGCGAAGGTCGAACGCGGAGCACATCCGCGTCGCCTGTGCTCAAGGCCCGTCGATCGCCAGCTTCGACCCTTCCAACCTCTACACCATCGTCGGCGAGTGGACTCCCGCTGCGACTGATTGCGCGAAATACCTCAACGGTCGCGGTGTTGGCTCCCGTTATGAAGGGACTTTCCCAGGTTCGACTCGTGTAGGCAGTTGCGCGGGTCTGACGGGCAAGGCATCGACATTCAGTCCTGAGTACAAAACTTTCCTCAGGCAATACTGGGAGGCTCAGACTAGAGCTTATGAGCGCGGTAGCGGTTGGATACAGTGGACCTGGAAAACTGAGATCGCCGATGAGTGGTCCTATCAGGCTGGACTGGCCAATGGGTGGATCCCGAGAAATCCAACCAGCCGCGCTTATCCGAATATTTGCGGCTAAGTATCCCCCCCGCCCCTTCCCAACTATCAATGGACGCTTTTGCGGTATTTCGCTCTCTTAAATCTCTCAGCTTTTTCAAGGCTCCTGCGCATTCATTTTTCTGGAGCATACCTTGCACTTTTGTCGATCTTTACATACCCTTTTAAGCCATTGCTGTACTTGCTGTTACAGAATCGGACTTGACTACTTTACAAAACTCATGATGGATGTTGGCATTGCGTCGGACTTATGTAAAATAGAAGTTAGTTGTATCAATCATACATGTACTCTTGATCTGGTCTGTCTGATTTTATGAACAGAATTCTTGGTCATTTCCTTGTGCCACACGGTTGCAATCAGGACGGACGGGGTCCTTATACAGCGCTCCAATCTGATCCAGAAACCACACTATCGCAGTGAAAGCTCAACACGCTGGCAGGACTGATTGCAGCTCAATTTTCTGGTTTGATCCTTTTCAGTGCACTGATGATTCGGTTTTTTGTTCAGCTTGGTCAAAACAATCCGATTTGTACGACAAACGAGAAGGGTATTGCCTTTGTCAACATCATAATCATATCGGTCACTCTCATCGTTGTTACCGTGCCAGAGGGTCACGTTTCTGAAATCTCTCATTCACTGGGTGCAGGAAATGATATTCTTTGACAAAACAATGTAAAAACAAGGTAAAAATAATCTAATTAATTTTAGAATTTTATTTGAATATTTTTGTCAAAACTATATAAAGAATATTGTAACCAAATTTTGAATAGTACTTGGTCTGATTCTCTCAAATGCATTGGAGAGGACTATATCAGTCATTCTTGAACTTAAGAATCAGAGCAAGCATCCTGTGGCAATTTGTTCTCTAATTCTTTTGAGTTCAGTTAAAATATTTTTTCTATAATTTTGCCAGAACTATTCAAATAAATTTCTGAAATTAATCAGATTATTTTTACAGTGGTTTTACATTGTTTTGCCAAGGAATATCATTTCCTGCACCCAGTGATTTACTAATTTTTCCTTGTCTTTGTCTCATCCACTGTTGTACTTCTAGGTGTCCCTATCGCTGTGATACTAGCTCTGGCATTTGCTACGAGACGAATGACGTATGAAAACCTTCTGGTTCGCTCTTTATGTGCTTTTGTATCTATGGAAGACATCTCGGTCGTTTGCGCAACTATGACAGGGACGCTCACTGAAAACAAGATGGAAGTCGTCGCGGCATCTATTGGTGGCCATGGAAAGTCTGGTGATATGTATGTCTTGCAATTGATCCACCTGATTATATGAACAGAATTCTTGGTCAATATCTTGTGCCACATAGTTCTAGTCAGGACGGACGTTCTCAGTAATTGATCTCCCATATACCATCTATAACAGAATCGGACCCCTATGTTGTACGGCACGAGACGAGCTTGATATCGCTAAGTATTTTGGAGTTCAATAGGCTGTAATAGGTGCACACATAAATAAGGATATCGATAATCAGTGATAGTTTAGTCGCCTCATGGTGTATGAGGGTTGATGGTTCGCTTTCTTCCTTCCATTATACAGGAACAGATCCGCTTTCTCTCTCTGTCAAGAACTACCTGGCTGAATTCTATGTTGTTCAAGCCTCGGGACGGTTCCTGAGAAGGTCCTTGAACTGACGCAACGTACAAGACTCGATGGTCGTGAAGAGGGGTGCTGGCCATCCTTTCCGAGCTCTCTTCCAAATCCTCGATAATGTTCACACTGTCTGGGCTCCCGTCTCGAAGAAGGATGAAACCGCTTAATTTCTTTAGAACGTCGAGAAAGACCTTGTTTACAAGGTATTCGATGTTCGCTTCAGAAAAAGGAAAGAGTCCTCCTTCTCGTTCCCAGCTTAACACATTTTGTAAAATGCTGCAAGAAAGTAATAGAGATCCTGTTGATTTCTTAAAGGTAAATCCTTCCTTCAGGATACGTAAGGTTTCTCCGATGATCGGTCCAGTGATTGTTTGGATGTCGTTCCCGCGGAAATTTGCGCCTCTTAAAGCACAAACCAGATCTGATAGTCCGCGAGTCTCACAGCCGGATGCTGTTGCATAAACAATAGACGCCCACAAGGAAAATGGTCGCCCCATTGTTGGTAGTCTGGGCCGAGGATGGGAATGAGAAAATCTGAGCAGCGTCATTATGTCATTATCAGTGTTGGTCTTAAAGCTCCCGCCGACCTGGACATTCTCCCTTTGTGGAACTAGGATGTCCAGGGCAGATGCTAGTACGTCTAGTTCTTGATCAAAAGCTTTTGGTATCCACCTTGTGTCCAGAACGTCAGAATGGTAAAAATGAAACCAAAATGACTTCCGAGAATCCAAGTGATCACCGGGTAAAGGAGGGAGCGGCGAATAGACTTCCGTGTGCCGCATGTATGCCATGATCAAAAGCGCCAAAATGTTCCACGTCCCTCCCCTAATATACGGAATGTTCGTATAAGAAAGCGACAACAAACCGTGTCTGGATGGGTCAGAATATTTTTCAATAATTGTTCGAAGTTCCATCAGGTAATCAGCCCAGTCTCCAAGGACGTCTTTAGCAACATCTTTCATGCCCCATTTGTCTTGTAGCCACTCTGTCAGAGTCTCTGAGCTTGAATGTATGACAGCGAGATAGCCTGCAAGGGACTTCGAAATTGTGTCATAGTTGGCTGAAGCGATGTCATTTGCTTGATTGAATTTTTCGATATTGCACCTTAACTCTCGGCACTTGAGATCGATTTCCTGCAACAATTTATCAGCTTGCAGGCTACGTTTCCACAGCACCTCCAAGTCTGGCATCCTTGGAGTCTCAGAGAGGTGTTGGTGGAGTGCATGTACACAGATTGCCCTAGTCTGGAATGCTATCTGGTCCTGGTAGCTGGCATGGGCTAATCGGTAAAGAGGCTTGGAGAGGGAAGAGACAGGGATCTTTGAAGGCAAGCTATGAGGGGTCGCACGAAGGAGAGCAAACAAGGCATCGAAGCAGATAGTAACTCGTGTCACTTCGTGAGGATTGACTTGGTTACCAGACAATGATGATGCCACATCCAAAAGACCCGCAGTTCCCCTGATGAATACTTCAACGATCTCTGTGTCCTCTAACAACTTCTTCCAGGTTTTCCTTCCATCATCAGACTTAAGAAAGCTAGGAATGCAGGATAGGAGATCTTCACGTTCCCTATCATCGGTGGACCTCTGGACTGTCCAACTAATCGCACGTGCATCCACCTCATCTGGATTCGAAGGGCTCATGGCCTCCATCTCACGAAGCGCACTGAGGCTAAGCAGCTGTTCCTGCGAGCGATGGCCAACAAAAGATGAGATATATCGAATGATGTTTGAAAATGGGGTTTCGAGCGGAGAAGCGAAATTGCGCAATGGGGCAATGGTCGCGATGCAATAGAAGACGAGCCAACAGATGGGAACAACAACCACAAACCCTACAACCTGTCTGCTGATCTTCGCCAGGAAGATACAGAGCCCAATAAAGAAAAGGGATAGAGAGATGTGAAGCAGCACCGGAATGTTTCCCACCAGATCATCCAACTTGCATTTGTCAATGCCGGCGGTCAGAAATAGCCACATCCGCGAGCGTTTCAATGGTTGAGGAAAGCGATGGACACGATGGACATAGTCGCTAACCCATTTCTGCACCAGAGTGACAGTGGCAGCGGCGGTGAGGATGAATGTGAGACTCAGGAACCACAAGACATTGACAGCGATTGCCCATACAGGAACTTTGAAGTCACTGGGCGCAGACGGAGGCAAGGGAATTGTAGTATTTCCGTGAAAAGCTATTTCACGCTCTACAGCCAATATCTGAGTCAGAAGCGCGATTGTCGCAATGTTGGGGTCAGGTTTCAATAACTTGTAGCTCTCAACAATGAAAGCTGTGACTGTGGCAGAGAAAAGACCAGACTAGAAACCGGACAAGGAAGATATTGTTCGTACTCCATTTAAAGTTAGAAAGAACGAAACTCACAAAAATCAAGGTACTGTCCAGACCAACTTTCCAAGTATCCGTTACAACAGCATCATGTTGTTCTGCTGCGTCAACAAAAATGGACCACAGTTTTTGAGCACCTTCATCGTATTGGTGATTAGGATTTGTAGTGCGTTGGCCAAGTGACATTCTCGAAACACGGCATGCACAAGGGTGTTCCACAACAGAACCAAATCACCAGAAAGTTAGGTAGTGAGTGATGGGCGCTCTCCCACCCTTTGACATTTCGTGACCTTCTTTCCATGAACTCGGATGGGGTCCAGATCAATGACTGGAAACGAACGGGCCGGCAACAGAATGGATCGCACAAATACTCCATTAGAGGGTTCAAAGTCACCTGCGTGTACCCTTATGTTGCGGTTGAATGCGTAAGATGTGACAGACTGAGAACCCGGAAGACTTCAAGAGATTGATGAGCCTAATTATATCTAAGTAGATCAGAGGTCTGGAGATCCTCGTGTCTTAGTTAATTAAGCGACTGGAACTCCTCATGTTCACATAGCTGATTAAGGCGAAGGAAGAGGACCATCCCCAGGGAGGCCCGAGAAAAATGTGTGATCACGTGAGGTCGCTTGAGTGCCAAGGTCCACAGAGATGTGTGTGTGCATATTTGACACCTTTGACTTTTCATAAATCATTGCACACAGCCAAAATTCCGCTCTGTACATGTGTACATATTGTAGCAACTTTACAAGCCATGGGCAACGGAAATGTCCCCCCGCGCTTCCGATGTCCCCCACATTGAGGTTGACAACACAAGTACTCGTGATCTTTGCTCCCAAGCTTCCTCCCAGAATAATCTGCTCTCTCCCTACCCTCTTCGTTCTCCATCGACCCCCACTGCTGTAGAGAGCGGGGACGAAAGATCTTCACTTGACAGGTCTTCGCTATACATCCCCCTACCCTCTCCGACTCTTTCTACCCGCTCATCTGTACAATCAGGGCAGTCGGAACGCTTTGCGACCTCAAAGGACCTGCGGAACAACGACCCCATAGATGGTCACTCACGTATGCCAAGTTTTGCTTCTGGGATCTCTGGGACAACCCTTGCAGACAATCACGACGCTTCATCACGCAAACACTCAGATTTGGGCCACGAAACACTCTGCGTTGATGCTCATTCTCCTAGTGTTTCTTCTGACTATGAAAATGGAAGGACAACAACAGGAGGAATTTCTGAGGCTGACGAACGGACTGCGTACCAGCAGGAACTTGACCAAGACAAGAAATTCAATCCTTATCCGTTTTCTTTCAAACCCTTCCAAATTGCGCATCTAGTCAACCCACCGCGTGACCTCAAAGCAATGGGTTATTTTGGCTGGTACTCAGGCGCTTCTCAGAGGTCTGGGAACTGACGGCGAGAGAGGGTTGAACAAGAAAGCCCTCGTTGACAATTCAGGTGCCCTTGCGTATCAGGCTGCGGAGGATCAGGAGCAAAGGGATATATAAATGGCGGAGAAAAAGAATAACAAGGTTTGGCGATGACGAAAGGGCGCAGCTCAAGGCGCGTCACATCGATGTGATAAAACGCAGGGGGATGGAGAGGAGAGGAGAAGAGAGGAGAGAGGAACCCAATCCACAAATATTCGGAATCTTAACGAAGCTATCGCCGTCAACTCTACGGCTTATGAAGACGGAGATACAAAGACTGGTCAAATGGTTTTCGTTTGCAGCAAGACAGAGACGGCTCTTTTGTAGTTTGCAAAGAAACTCGGATGGAAACGCTTCAAGGAAACACGGGATGCAGCGACTGTCGTTCAGATGACTCCATTTTCGAGCCAGCGGAAGGCAATGTGTGTTGTTGTCAAGTTGGGGAACGGTGGGTACCGAGCGTACTTGAAGGGCGCGTCGCAGTTCTTGTCGAAGTCTTGCACTAAGCATGTTGTTGTGCATCCGCCCTTGAAAAAGATTGGCAAGGACAAGACGGGATTGAGGTGAAGGCAATTGACGAGCTCAACGAGGAGAACGAGGTTAGTATTTCCGGCTTCGACAGTCAACATTGTTCTAAATTTGAATATCCTCGCAGGTGGAATTTCCATATTTGGTACAGGACTTGACACTTATCGGTATCACTGGTATCGAGGATCCACTTCGCCCGGGTGTTCGTGATACGGTGTTAAAGTGTCAGAAAGCTGGAATCACTGTTAAGATGTGTACCGGTGACAATGTCCTTACGGCTCGCTCGATCGCTCTTCAGTGCGGTATCTCCACGCCCAGAGGTATCATTATGAAAGGCCCGCACTTCAGGGAGCTTACGAAGGCAGATCACATTGAAATCGTGCCGAGACTGCAAGTACTAGCACGTTCTTCGCCTGAGGATAAAGAGGTCCTCGTCAACACTCTCAGATTCTTGGTCTCATTGTCGGTGTTACTGGTGATGGTACGAATGATGGGCCTGCCTGGAAAGAAGCCAACGTCGGCTTTTCGGTATTGCTGGTACAGAAGTTGCGAAGGAAGCTTCTGACATCATTCTTATGGACGATAACTTTGCTCCCATTGTCAAGGCTATTATGTGGGGACGTTGCGTCAATGACGCCGTTCGCAAATTCTTGCAATTCCAACTTTCGACGAACATCACGGCTGTCGCAAATACTTTCATGTCGGCAGTGGCGAGCAACCAGGAAGCGTCTGTCTTCACTGCCGTTTAGTTGTTGTGGATCAACATTATCATGGACACCTTCGCTGCGTTGGCTCTTGTCACTGATCCTGCTTCTGAGTCACTTCTCAACAGACAGCCCGACAAAGACAACCCCTCTTCACGACGGACATGTACAAACAAATTTTCATCCAGTCTATTTATCAGATCATAATCATCTTGATCTTCCACTTTCTTGGACTTCATATATTGGGACTCGAGCTTACTGGTGACGTCAAACAAGACAAAAATGCGAAATTGACCGTCCAGACTCTTGTGCTTTTGTCTTCGCTCAGATTTTCAACTCGTTGAATTGTAGGCGACTAGATAAAAAACTCAACGTTTTTGAAGGAATGCTAAGGAATTGATATTTCTTGGGCATCACACTTATCGGTTATTTTCTTCTTTTCTTACCTTGACATACGGAGTTATTGACATGCCTCGACAGAAATTGGTGTGCAAATCTTGATCGTTTTCGTTGGCGGTGATGCGTTCCAAGTCACAACGCTTAAAGGTTGTGAGTGGGGCATCTCACTCGCACTGGGTGTTGTGTCTCTTCCACTTGGCCTACCAATTCGTCTTCTCCCCAATGAACCATTTGAGAAAATTTTCAAGAAGCTTGGTTTCCTTGGAAGGCCCGAAATATTGCCCACCGTCAGCACGGAAGGCGAAGTTTGGAGTAATACCGTGAATATCGTCAGACAAAACCTTGGAACATTCACAAATATCCGTGGCGGACGGATGAGGTCGTCTTCTATTGTCACCAGGGGCAAAATGGTCTTGAAGCGCTGTGATTCCGACGTCAAACACCCCAAGCTAACGTACGCATCTTATTTCAAGTTTATATTCGGATCTAATGCAACACATCTTATATAGATCCTCATACATAATGACTATGATATATTCACTCGTCGCTGGAGCAGTGGCTGCTGGTCAGACGACTGTTCGAGGCTCGCTTTCCGATCCTGCAGCCCACGACTCTTCGAGGTCATCAGCGGCCTTATGTGTTAGGAATCGAGCTACTGACCAAACACCACATCACACCCTCCCTCGTTCAACATCACACTCCTTTGTATCTGGCCCTGGCTGCTAACACATTCACAATGGCCACCGGATATTGACAATGGCCATTGTCCACTCACGATACATATATATACGAGATAGCGCATACAGCACCCTCAGTCTTTTATACGGGACTGAGGGTGAGTAACCATGTTAACTTTATTATTTACGCACTATACTTACCACTCCAGTAGATCTTTAACTAACATCGATCTACTTAGGTACAGTGAAATACAGTCTTTTATACGGGACTGAGGATCTTTAACTAACATCGATCTACTTAGTTGTGACGTCCGCCTGTCTGATATTCTAACATTATGGAAGGTCATCTCTGATTCCGCCTGATGACCCACTCCGTAATTAGATACATGGTTCATGCACGAGAAAGGCACTCTTACATGAGAAATTACACACGACCGTAATTAGATACATGGTTCATGCACGACACAGGCACTCTTACATGAGAAATTACACACGATCGTAATTAGAAATCAGGTACAGTAGCCTTCACCTCTACTATGGCTATTCATACATAGATAAACTTCATGTTTATGAACCAATGCATTGCTCGGCACAATACAGATTATGGTAAGTTGCATGACCACTATGATGAAGTCGAGCTTACTCAGAACAATCGCCGTCATTGCGCTGATAGATGATTCACGAAAACATTCCATGTAGATGTTTCAACATCGCCTGTTAGTTAGGGTTAGAATGCTGAGCAAAAGCAGAAGGATGGATTTATTAATAAGGTCACTGGAGACTCAAAAAGAAATTCTATATCAGACAATCCGAGGACCAGAACTGGTATCTGGGTAATTTGCCAAACCAGACTGTATTGAAGGCAGCTGTGTAAGTCAAGTATCTTCAGCCAGAGAGCAGAGGCACTGGAAGTTCACGAGTCGTAGGGCTAGGCCAGGTAACATTGAACACTGATCGACAAGATGGCTGCCAAGCCAGGAAGAAGGCTGCCTATGATCCAACGACGTCAACCTCTTGAGAATAAGTGTCGATCTATGCTCAAGTCTTTATTATGATGGCTAGGGCAAACTTCTGGGTTCCTGAGTAACACAAACCCCTTTAAGACAATTAACACGAATCCAAGCGCTCAGTTGATCATCCATAAGCGCACTAAATTTCGGTCAAACCACGTCATTATCTCCCCACAGTGCACAGTTCTTGAAACACTGACCTTGACAGATCATCAACCATCAGGGGCGTATAGATTAGTGACTGATCCTCAACGGAGACAAGCTGCTGAAGACAGTTAACACGAATCCAAGCTCCAGAGCTCAGCATGGCAGATCTACAAATGCATCCATGTCACAGAAGGGCTGATATATTCGAGTTTGGATTATATGTACATGGTCTATGACGGACACCTAAAGCATGGAAATTTGCGAAAAAAAAACAGACGGCATAGACTAGGGGGTTTAAGGCCTAGGGCTATCTGGCTGGAGTAGCGTCCGTAAATCGGCGCTGCTAGTATACTGTAGGGTGGATGACATAAGTACACGTCGTTGCGCCATCTTTCTGTACTACTAAGACAAGCTTAATTGCCTCACCACCAGACGCTGAACCTGGCCCCAGATACGCCCGGTCAAGCAGATTGAGTGTAGGTGCCATGATGACGCAATGAAATGGGCCCGGCGTCTGAGAATGAATGAAATTTATTTTTACCGCCGGCAAGCCGCTATGCAGGGCTAAGAAGCGGGGGTAGGGCCGTAGTGTGCTCTACACCTATTAAGTATCCTGATGGTCTATCTATCTGTGGTCATGTGAGACAACTTTTTGAAGTAGAACTCTCTTCGCATGGTTCTTGGTAGCGTGAGTGTTGACTCGGGTTACGTCGCAGACTCCTCCGGGTGGAACATGTGTTTGTTGGAGTTAGTCGGGTGTTACTGATGGGGGGTTTCTCGGTACTTGTGTTCTCCTGGTGTCTGCGGACACGGGGTGTCTTGACCTCCCGCAGTGTGTTGACCCGGTTTCGCTCTCTCTGCCCTCTTTTTCTCTGCGTTCCCTGTCTCTCTCCCTGCTCCCTCTCATTCCGTCATTCACCCTCGATCAGCCCATAATCCACCTCCCTGTCCCCTTCCATCCTCCTCCACCAGTTTTCCTCCTCCTCCTCGTTCTCTTCATCTTCTAATGTCGGCGTTTTTTGTTGTCTTCTTTTCTCTCCCGTTTTCGTGAAGGCTCCCGTCTTGGCGAGGAATTTAACCATCACTTAGATTCCTTTCTTCGTCCCTAACAGTACTCCCAGTTCCATCTGTTCGTCTGCCTCCCGTAGTATGTGTCGGTACTCTTCGTATCTTGGGCACTCCTGGATGATGTGTTCGCGTGTTTGGAGTCGTTGTCCGCAAGGGCAACCTGTTGATTCGTCAGAAACAAATTTAGCGTAGTACTCACCAATGAAAGCATGTTTTGTTCGGCACTGCGTCAGTCTCCCAAATACCTCTCTCGGTGTATGTGTGACGAATTCCCTTGGTTTCCACCTTGGGTCCGGCGTCTGAGATCCAGTGAGAGGTTTTCCCTGTTCACGATTTATCCCCACGACACTCGGTACCTGAATAGAAGGCTGAGTAATGCAGAGGCCACACTGATGTGTCATCACAGAATAGGGACTTAACAGTATTTATGATCCCCACCATCCTGATGGCACAGTGATGGCATGGTAAAGGTTGACCCCCTGACTGTTTGTCGGGGTCAAACCCTTATCGGGGTCAACTGTTGGGGTTTGACCATTGTTGGGAAGTCAACACATGACTCTTTATACGCGTCTTGACGCGTCTCTGTATGTCTAATAAGGTACGGTCTTATGCGGAGATCATAGTATTGGAAATAAATTGATATTCTTTCCAATGTAATTTGTTTGCTTTCTTCCCGTTCTCCCCACCATGACAGAGGGGCAGTGGCCTCTATTGCGCGTCTGCCATTGCACCCTGGCAGACACCGACAAGGGGGTAACATAAGTTTGCACCACGACCGTTCAAAACCCCGAGGTTGCAAAAATTGCACTCTCACTTCATCCGTCCTTTTATCCTTCACGATCACGGATTCCCCGAATCATCGACATCAATCTTTGTAAGCTGGCATGCATCCGTACAACATCATCGGCACCTTTCATCAAGACAGGTGGCATTCCCGTTTCCACACGCGATTGGCTCTCGTGATGGGGACCTCGCCTACCCCCAGTTATCCGGGCCCCGCAGCCAGGGACCTTGTCCACCTCTGGTAGTTTCAAACCCTTCCAACTTGTGCACCTAGTCAACCCACCGCGTGACCTTGCAGCAATGGGTCATTTGGGTGGTACTCAGGCGCTGTCTTCACTGCCGTTCAGTTGTTGTGGATCAACATTATCATGAACACCTTCGCTGCGTTGGCTCTTGCCACTGATCCTGCTTCTGAGTCACTTCTCAACAGACAGCCCGACAAAGACAACCCCTCTTTTCACGACGGACATGTACAAACAGGTTTTCATCCAGTCTATTTATCAGATCATAATCATCTTGATCTTCCACTTTCTTGGACTTCATATCTTGGTGACGTCAAACAAGACAAAAATACGAAATTGACCATCCAGACTCTTGTGTTCAATGCTTTTGTCTTCGCTCAGATTTCCAAGTCGTTGAATTGTAGGCGACTAAATAAAAAACTCGACGTTTTCGAAGGAATGCTAAGGAATCGATATTTCTTGGGCATCACACTTATCGGTTATTCTCTTCTTTTCTTACCCTGACATACGGAGTTATTGACATGCCTCGACAGAAATTGGTGTGCAAATCTTGATTGTTTTCGTTGGCTGCGATGTGTTCCAAGTCACAACGCTTAAAGGTCGTGAGTGGGGCATTTCACTCCCACTGGGCGTTGTGTCTCTTCCACTTGACCTACTAATTCGTCTTCTCCCCAATGAACCATTTGTCAGCAATTGACGTGCAAATTTGAGATCTAGATAGATCCAATGTCACTCAGTAACTAAGATAAGTATCATATTGCCCTAAGTAACAGAAAATACACACCTCAGTGTCGTGCGCGTCAATGCAGTACGAACTGAGGTGTGGTGGAAAAAATAAAAAACATTTTAAGGCGGCGTAGCTGAACCCAGGTGATGCATGTCTCCTATATCCTCAGATGAGACACATATGGCATATGTCCTGAAATAAGACATTCGTGGTGGACATATAAGATTGTCTTCTCTCTCAAGGGTCCAAAATGATCTTGGGAAAATCTGAGACCCTAGTGGTGTGTGCTAGTCATTGATCCGGCTCGGTTTCCCAAAGGGGATTGCACAGCCTTTCCACATATAACTTTTTGGTTTCCCAAAGGGGACAGGTTTTCGAAGAACGACTACTTTTTGATTTCCCAAAATTCTAATCTTGTAAGTACATATAGCAAGCAACTTTTCAAGTCATGGCCAAGGGAAATGTCCCCCCGCGCTTCCGATGTCCCCCACATTGAGGTCGACAACACAAGTACTCGTGATCTTTGCTCCCAAGCTTCCTCCCAGAACAATCTGCTCTCTCCCTACCCTCTCCGTTCTCCATCGACCCTCATTGCTGTAGAGAGCGGGGACGAAAGATCTTCACTTGACAGGTCTTCGTTAAACATCCCCCTATCCTCTCCGACTCTTTCTACCCGCTCATCTGTACATTCAGGGCAGGTACGATTTGCAACCTCAACGGACCTGCGGAACAATGACCCCATAGATGGCCACTTGCGTAGGCCAAGTTTTGCTTCTGGGATTTCTGGGACAACCCTTGCAGACAATCACGACGCTTCATTACGCGAACACTCTGATTTGGCCCACGAAACACTCCGCGTTTATGCTCATTCTCCCAGTGTTTCTTCCGACTATGAAAAGGGAGGGACAACAAGAGGAGGAATTTCTGAGGCTGACGAACGGACTGCGTACCAGCGGGAACTTGACCACGACAAGAAATTCAATCCTTATCCGTTTTCTTTCAAACCCTTCCAACTTGCGCACCTAGTCAACCCACCGCGTGACGTTGCAGCAATGGGTCGTTTGGGTGGTACTCAGGCGCTTCTCAAAGGTCTGGGAACTGACGGCGAGAGAGGACTAAACAAGAAAGCCCTTGCTGACAATTCAGGTGCCCTTGCGTGTCAGGCTGCGGAGGATCATGAGCAAAGGGATATAGAAAGGGCAGACAAGAAGAATAACAAGGTTCGGCCGTGGCGAAAGGGCTCAAGTCAAGGCACGTCACAGCGACGTGATATAACGCAGGGGAGAGAAGAGGAGAGGATAGAGGAGCCCGATGCACAAATTTCGGAACCGAGCCCCGATGTTCTTAACGCCTCTGTCAACGAGCGAAGACGGGTTTACGGTCCAAACCTTCCACCGAAAAGACCGACGAAGTCGCTTCTTTTCCTCATGTGGTCAGCTCTCAATGATAAAGTCCTCGTTTTACTTTTCATTGCCGCTGTCATATCTCTGGCGCTAGGACTTTTCCAGGACTTTGGCACTCCTCGGCCACCGGGAGAAGCTCCAGTTGATTGGGTCGAAGGTGTTGCCATAATGGTTGCAATTGCAATTGTCGTAAGTCCTGACTTTCATTCTTTTCCCTCTCAAAAACCTGAATATCCTTATGTCGCAGTTAATCGTGGGGTCTCTCGTTGACTGGCAAAAGGAACGTCAATCCAAGCACCTCAATTACAAGAAGGAAGACCGTAGAGTCAAGGTTATTCGCAGCGGAGTCGAATGTTTCATAGATTCAAAAGTTTGTCATCCTCCGTTTTACAATGCTCACAACTTTAAATATATGCTTCCAGGAAGTCGTTGTCGGTGACATTGCCCTTCTTGAACCAGGAGAAGTGGTTCCTTGTGATGGTGTTTTTATTTCCGGCCAGCACGTGCGATGCAACGAGGCAGGTGTCACTGGAGAGTCTGATGCTACGCAGAAGTTGAGTTATGAAGAGTGCATGGAGTTCATCAGAGGTGATTTCTTTTTCTCGGTTTTAGTGATCCTACTGTTCTCATCTTGTGTTGGACTCCTTAGATGGTCACTTGCCAGCCCGTACCGACTGTTTCATTGTCTCTGGAAGTAAAGTCCTCGAAGGGGTTGGACGATACGTTGTGATAGCGGTTGGAACGAAATCATTTCAGGGACGGATCATGACAGGTCGGTATTCTGCTCCTTATTTGACGTCATTTTGATTGAATGTCCTTTCACAGCGCTCCGGTCTGATCCAGAAACCACACCATCGCAGATAAAGCTTAACGCGCTGGCAGAACTGATTGCGAAACTTGGCTTTTATACCGGTTTGATATTTTTCAGTGCACTGATGATTCGGTTTTTCGTTCAACTTGGTCAAAACAATCCGATGCGTACGGCAAGCGAGAAGGGTATTGCTTTTGTCAACATCTTAATCATATCGGTCACTCTCGTCGTCGTCGCCGTGCCAGAGGGTACGTTTCTGAAATCTTTCAATCACTGATTTGTCCTTGTCTTGTCACTATTGTATTTATAGGTCTTCCTCTCGCTGTAGCACTAGCTCTGGCATTCACTACGAGACGGATGACGTATGAAAACCTTCTGGTCCGCTCTTTCTCTGCTTTTGAATCTATGGAAGATGTCTCGGTTGTTTGCACAACTGTGACAGGGACGCTCACTGAAAACAAGATGGAAGTCGTCGCGGCATCTATTGGTGTCCATGGCAAGTCCGGTCACGTTTATTATTGTCAACAGTCGACGCAGCATAACGTTAGAGAGGACGAACAGAGCTCTAGCACAGGGTCGGATGTTACTTCTCCGGAAGTTATTGTCGATCCCGATCAGCTCGTTTTAGTATTGCCCTTTGCAGTGTGCGAACTCATCATTGACGCGATCGAGGTTAACTCTGCGGCGGATCCGGCAACGGGAAAGTTGATGTGTGTTGAGAACCAAACCGGAACGGCCCTGCTGAAGTTTGCAAAACGTTTGCACGTCAGAGAGTTCGAGGAAACACGAGAAAAGGTACTCAGAGTTCAAACGGTTCCCTTCTCGAGAGAACGCAAGGGGATGTGTGTCGTCGTCTGTCTACTTGGTGGTGGATATCGAGTCTATTTCAGGGGCGCATCGGAAATTCTCTTGAAAAAAAGCACAAACTATGTCGTTGCGCCTTCTACTTCCGGAAGAGGACCGAAAGACCACAAGGTAGAAACAAGGCCGATTGGGTCTTATGAGGAAAAGAAATTGAGTGACACAATCATTTGTTACTCGAAGAAAATGCTCCGATGCATTGCCATATGCTATAAAGATTTAGATGAGTGGCCTTCCAGGGTAAGCTGCTTGGATGATTCATTTTATCTTTGCTAAAAACCATCCTGCAGGTAGAATACTCGTGTCTTGCTCAGGACTTGACACTCATCGCCATATTTGCTATCCAAGATGAACTTCGTCCTGGTGTCAGAGAAATGGTGAAGAGTTGCCACGATGCAGCTGTGACTCTGAAGATGGCTACTGGGAACAATCTTCACACCGCTTGCTCACTTGCTCGCCGTTGTGGTATGAATGGAGATTCCTCCATGGAAGGTATGAATTTCCGGAAACTCGCGGGGCAAGAACAACCTGATATCGCTCGGAATCTGCAAGTACTCGCTCGGGCTTCGCCTGAGGACAAGAGCGTTTTGGTCCATGCCCTCCAAAATTCCGGACGGGTCGCTTTTGTTACTTCCAATGGATCCGTTCTGACGGCAGCAGACATTCATCTGTCTATGGGCATTACTGGTATGGAAGTCGTGCAGGGAGAATCCGATATCACAGTGATGGATAACAATCTTACTTCGATCGTGAAGGTCATTGCATGGAGCCGTTGTTTCAATGACGCTGTGCGCAAGTTACTGCAATTTCAGCTCTCAACCATTGTCACGGTTGTTGCTACCACTTTCCCATCGGCGGTGGCAAGTATCAAAGCCTCGTCGGTTCTGTCCGCAGTTCAGTTGCTGTGGATCCACCTCATCATGGACCCTTTTGCGGCGTTGGCTCTTTTGATAGATCGCCCCTCGGACACGCTCCTCGATCAGCGGCCCTACAAGAAGACAAGGCCTCTATTGACAATGGACATGTACAAGCAGATTCTCATCCAGTCGATTTATCAGATTGCTTTCACGTTGATCTTTCACTTCCTTGGACCTAGGATCTTGGGTCTTAGTCTTAGTGGCAACACTCAAGATACTGATCTCATTGTCAAGACTCTTGTGTTCAATGCTTTCGTCTTTGCTCAAATTTCCAACTGTATCAACTGCAGGCAGCTCGACAGAAAACTCAATATCTTCGAAGGTATCCTGAGGAATAGATGGTTCTTGGCTATCACACTCATTGGTTTGTTTGTCTTTCGTTCTTGTGTGTGACATATGACTGACACGAATGCCTTTCTTTACAGAAATTGGTGTGCAAACTCTAGTCATTTTCATTGGCGGTGATGCGT
This sequence comes from Termitomyces sp. MG16, assembly GCA_003313075.1. Lineage (NCBI taxonomy): Eukaryota > Fungi > Basidiomycota > Agaricomycetes > Agaricales > Lyophyllaceae > Termitomyces > Termitomyces sp. MG16. Next base: position 22,656 of record QGOA01000240.1, read on the forward strand.
TCCAAGTCAGAAGAATTGCGGGTCGCGAATGGGGTATCTCACTCGCTCTGGGTTTTGCGCCAATTCCTCTCGGTGTGCTAATTCGTTTCATGCCTAACGAACCCTTCGAAAGGGTCTTCAAGAAGCTTGGCCTTCTTGACAAGTCTGAGGCCTTACCCACAGTCAGTCCAGGATATGATGCCCGGAACGCCGGGATCATAAACAAGCCAGAACTCAAGTTCTTCACAATGATTCACGGTGGACGGACAGGTCATCTGTCATTGTGACGAGATGTTACTGAAACATCTTGGTCTGACTTCGAAGTGTTAAATCAATCGTAAAGATGAGCTCGGACGTTTCATCGGTTTTCTTCGCATCATTTTTTTTGCATCTCTCTCCAGGGGATTAGGGATGAATTGACTCGGCTGAGATGCATTTTTTTCGCCTCCTCGGCCCCTCAGCGTTTCATACCCCTTTCTTCTGTCTCATATATCATTGCAAACAATCTCTCTCACACACTGCATCTACACATTATTAACATTTGCATCCATTGGTCTCCCGTACATAAATGACATCTGTGTAACATCATTTGAATCAAATCTCTTAACATAGATAAGATTTTGTCGCGTTCTTCGGCAGAGAGCCATGTCTAAGGCAAGCTTTTCATTTGAGTCTGTGTTAAGTTTCACGGACAGAGGGAAAATCTTGGAAATCGGTACCCTCCAAAAGCAACGAGCTATTAAAGTGTGGGGTGCTTAGCAGCGATAGCAGCACAGCAATGTATTTATCTATGTACCTGATCAAATTCATACTTTGACTGAGATGGCTACTGATTTCAATCGCGTATCCAATTAGTGGGATCCTTGAAGCTGAAGCTGGAAAGTATAGAGCACAGGATAAAGTATTCGATATGACGACCTGGAGTAACGATCAGCCCGCTGATGGGTGTGAAAATATCGATACCCGTGTTTGCTAATCGGAAGTAATTCAATGTCAACAGAAAATTTGCATCGAACATTGAGAAGCCCTATGAGAACAAAATAAACCCCATTGTAGATGTATAACTGAGAGTGCCACAGATTACACCCTTTGATGTGATGGATAATGCAAAAGTATAATTATGGGCCACACCTGTCGTAACTGAATTAAGGTTGTTGATATGGTCAGCTACAAGGAACTCTTTCAAGGTACTTCCTTCATATATAAGACTCCATGACATGACAAGAAGCGGATATTTATCGATACAGCTAGACTGAACGTGTCTTGTCACAAATTTTCTAACACGGAGCAAAAACGTCGCCCAGCAAGTCGAACTTCCCAGATATCCCAAAGCTCCTTTCATTGTCATTGGCCTTCCAGTTCTGATCATCATATTCGAAAGCAAAGACGGATATACTCCTGTCGTCCCTGCATGCGCAGTTAAGATTAAGGAGCGCGTTTCGTTCGTCAGCAAGGGATGCGACGGCCACACCAAGGTTCCCGCCTCTTGAAGGCCATCCAGACCTTAGGATTAAATGAGCTCATATGCCCGGACAGGGAGATATAATCGACTTACTCAGTGATATAAATCTTCTTACCTGGGCACGCAGCCCGTAGCGCCGGGACAACGGTCTTGAAGACGAAATCTCCAGCTTGACCTGACGTGCGCCCGCCATCATAAAAAGCGCTTTGTAACGTAGAAAATAAGAGTGACATTTTTAAAAACAATGGGGCAATCTCACTGGGCATTAGCACCAACAAAATCAGCACCGCAGAGGGCTGGATTATCGCGGATGTTAACCCACGTGTGCACCGTAGAAACTGGTGTTGTTACGCCAACCGAACCCAGGTAACCTGAAACGGGATCGTGATCATATTCTGATGTAAATGCTACAATAGAGAACCAAATGACAGACCTCGGACATCGTAAACCTTGGCCATGATGTTGTCCACAGAGTCATTGACTTCGTTACCTATTGTCAGGCCCAGATATCGGCCGGCACCATATTTCGCATAAGCGGTACGGAAAGTTTGTACGTCGTTGCTAGACAGAAAATATAGTCAGTCTATCTGGATCCAGAATAACAGCACCAGGATTCACTTGATTTGGACAAGACTCGCAGCGATTGTACCCTCCTAAGACATTCGGCTGATATAAGAGACACGTTGATGTGCTGGATCGGACTTACTGATGCATAAATACCTGCTAAAACCTGAATACCGACGGCAGAAGCTGCGGATGAAGCGAGGTCTAGTGCGTTACAATCAAAACCTGTGATACGGATAGCGTTGAATCCAGAATTCTTAGCGTCACTGGCAAGAGCGTTCCACTATAGGATAGGTAAAGTCAGCTATAGTCAATAACGAAGTTGTTTCACACACCTGCTCAGCCGTCCGGCATGTGTAGGTGGACGTTCCACCAATGCTATTGGATGCACCTATTCCCGCGAAATTGTTCGTTGCCACAGAAGATGTCGCAAGGAGAGAGAACACAAGGAGACGTCTATACATTGTTGGAAACCACTGAATAAAGCCGTGAACCGGGAGCTCTTATAACAGAAACCCTGCAGTAGCTTCCGCGGACTGTCCGAGTATCGGCTTCCACAGAGAACATGATCAATATTTCATCAAGCAGAGCGTAATGATGACAACGCGATTGTGCTCCAAGGAGAACATATGGAGGAAGTCGTGGGATCAAAATTGGTCTTTTTGGATCGCAAGAAATATTAGGCATTTGCACATGTGCAAAGGATAGGGTGATATTCTTACCTCAGTTTCAAGAATTAAATTATATTTACACGCTTAAGTTCCCACCATTGGATGGAACTGAGAAGGAGAGTGTTCACGCCTATATGTCATGTCCTAGAAGGCGCCAGGTATGTCATATGCAAGAAGTTGATAGGGTTCAGTACCTGTCTTCTGGAAACACAAAAGTCTTATGCGGTTTGCATATATGCGGGTGACAATTGGTGTCATGCATACTCCGGTCCTAGAACAAAAAAAATATCATATGTACGCATAATAGACCCTCCTTGAATCTAAGCCAGGCATTATGTAATCAGCCACCGAATCGAAGACATTGTCTGGAGAGAACATACTTATACATATTTAAAGGTACAGGAAGAATGGTATCACAACAAAACATCACATAATCAGTGATATCAAGCAAGGAGGTTCTGTCCAGTTCGTCACATGTATGTTAATCCATTTGCATATCCATCCGCGTTATAAAAAATCCATTTTTCTTGCGTCCCATTCGAAGAATGACGGACATCCCAACCGGGGAATCCGCACTCTACAATCCAAGGAACCCAAACAATCTCTTCCTCGCAGGAGACTGATCTGACGGGCGAACGTCAGTGGAAGTTGAGACAGCGTTGCTTCCCGAGATCTGGACAATTTCTCCCTCGGCAAGTCCGGCTCCAGGCTTGACCTGCTCCTGATCATCCTCACTGAGACCTCTCCCTTCAGAATCAACCTGACTGCTCCCAGACACAACAACGGCTTCGCCAGCTTGAAGGCGCATGTATTCCTCTCCTCTGACCCTCATGAACTCCGTCAAGAGACCGGCATTGCGGCTGTTAGGCTTATATACCGCAACCAGTACGTCTCCAATGGCTGGGATGAAACCCACACCTGCGCCAACGACAATGTGGAAGAGCATACGTTGGAGAAGCCAAAGCGGAATATCTGCCTGGCGAGCTTTCTTGACGACGAGTTGATAGTCGAGATAGACATTGCTGGCATCGCCTATGAAAGGAATAAGGCCGATGAAGAATGTCCAACCAAATCGGAAGCCGAAAATGGAGAAGCCTTTGTCGAGATAATGAGCACGTCGCTGAACGGACTTTAGGATCTTGGCATCACGTGCAGACAATCCTGGAGGCACTGCACGCTTTTCAAGTCCTTTGAAAATGAAGAATGCAAAGAAAGTACGTTATTCATACCTTCCTCCGCTTCTTTTGACCCTGGGAGTCAGTGTAAAACTCATAGAGGGGGTCCTCTGGTTTGTACCGCTCAAGATGCTTCTCAAAGAGTCTTCTACCAGCTTTTCCGAAGAAAACCTCCATATAAGAGTTACAAGGCAGAAGCTAGTAAGGGGAGAAGGAGGCGAAAAGCCGGTGTTTACATCCTTGTACATGTGTAGAATGATGACAAATCACTGCATACATCAAGTCCACAAGCCTTATCACTAGTGACAATCTTATCGGCACAGCGTCGAGAGTTTCTCTGCTGACCAGCCGCTGGAGGCCCACCCCATGTTAGAACTCGATAACCAATAACTGACAGACAAGTAAGTAAACGTCCTCAGTTCAATTATAATTGACTAAGATAGTTACCTGACAGACAAGTAAGTAAACGTCTGTCAGGTAAGTTACATCAGTAAGTGTTACTCGGTATTCATGTAGTCCGTACTCACCCTCAGTTCAATTATAATTGACTGAGGGTGTATGTATCGTATGTCTCTATATATATGTATTTGGGAACAATGGATCGGTTCTGTGACAATGTCGTTGGCCTTGGCGCTAGGGCCACTGGCCACGGTGGACAAAGGGGGTGATGTGATGCTTGTCGGTGGTGCGCGCATTTCGGATGTCAACACCCCAAGTACTCGTACCGTCTAATTTCCTTAGATGTCAAACGTTGCCTTAAGTTTCATGGTTCCGTCTTCCAATTACCGCAAGGTTAAAAGTGACTTAAAGAAACTTCTTGTAGTGTTGCAGCTTCACACACTCCTACGTTGGTCTATCTGTGGTAAGCTAGCCAGCTACATTCTGTATTTTGAAGAAGTTGATGATTGTCTACATGACTGAGTATTTGATCACGATAAAAACCGGTGATATCAATAATGATACATATCACATCGATACATTTCATAACGCACGAATGGTAGACTTGAGCTAGCACTGTCCAAAGTTCTCATTT
>QGOA01000243.1:0-12259 GCA_003313075.1 Termitomyces sp. MG16
TATGCATATGACTCATCAAGGCTGACTACTAAGAGATGAAGGGGGAAAGGGTAGGCCAAGTGGCCAGTCAGATCTGCTAGGAATAGGCACATTGTTGGACTAAGCTCAGAATAGGTTTGGACACCGTCTGAAGACTGGTCTCCTGACAATTTCTTTCTGTGTGCAGCCATCAAATATTGCCAAAACTAGTCAGATTATGTGTGTAAAAGTATCCCAAGTCAATGCTGTGCCGCTGCAGCCTGCCATTAATGCACTGATTCTGTATAGGGTCTTATCATCAGTGCTGAGCCTGCTGTTAATGTGCCTAGCCTGTGTGGGGGTCCTATCACTGTACTTTGCTAGAGAATGCATTGACTTACTGCTTGAAGTGCTAGACATCAATACTATCAAGCTCTAAGAGCTTGAAAAAACAGAGTCATTGGACAATGCTGATCCTATCAGAAAAAGAAAATGACTAAAAACACTATAAAACTCCAATAAGCCATTTCTTCCATTTACTTACTTTACTATTTCTTGCTAAGTTGCTTACTATACTATACTTCACAGATATTTTTCTTACATAATCAAGACACAGCACTAATGTGTTGCCAATGCTTAGCATAACTCTTGCCAAGAGTTTTTTGCTATTATGATCTACTGAGTGTTTTCCTTCAACTCAAAAGTTTTGCTAAGTCCCTTATTTACTACCTTCTTTGCCATGCCTGTTTTTCATGGTCATACTTACTTATTTTCTTGCCATTACCATTTCACTTCACTATATCTCCTTGATTCAATTTATCCTTTAAGAAGTTTACTTACCTCTTGATTCACACATTAAAAGGAAGCCAAGATTCTGTATAAGCAACATGGCAATATCAAGAATATATATATGATAGCTGATCTACTCTAGGGTCTGTTATTTGCTATTGTTCTCTAGTGGCAGAGAGTCATCTGAAGGCAGCAAGAAGGCATCACAAAGAAGCAACAAGTTGCTAGGCTGAATGTTGTTATTAGCCTGCCAGTCAAGCGCATCTTGACAATCCACCTAGTAGTCTTGCAGAATGGCAAGACTGCAGCATGCCAGTTTCAAATACTGCAACCTCAGTGCCATGAGTTGAGCTCATACCCACTTTTGTTCTTAACTCAGCACCTCTTCCATCCTGATGGCCCTACCAGCAAACCTCTCCAGCATCTTACAAGGATGCAATGCAACCACTAGATATACCAAGTCTTGCTCTAGCTACTGAAAGGCCTTGCCAGGAATGCATGGTACTGGCTAGAGTGTCTATAAGAGATCAAATCTTGCCATAATCTATTGCTAAGGCTCCAGTCTGGCAACCTCCTCCTTGTCAGATACTTTCCATACACAAGAGGCAGTGGTGCCATAAGGTGGCAGCCACTGCCAGTTGGGCTCCTTCACTAAATTCTTTTGGGCGTTAATTTGGTTGGATCTGAATTTGAAGGGGACCCCAGAATGAGTTAAGCAATTAAGAGCGTGCGCCCAATGTGAAAAATGGTGTATGAACATGCGCAGAACACTCACTGTGCCTAGAAACACACAAACTTCTGAGAGGTTATGGCAGACTCCCCACTTCTCCAGAAGTGCTAGTCGGCTCTCCTCTGGGATCCTCCCCTCTGGCGTGCAAACGTGCCCTAAAATTTTAAATTGCAGTGCGCAAAGAACCAGCTTGTTGCCTGAGAACATTCTGCCACAATACTTTACTTCATGCGCTGGAGCATTTGGTTAACCAATTGGAAGAAGTCCCATAGCGCCATGCAGATATTGGAATTTTCTGGGTGGACTTCGGGCTTGCCATTTACAAGGCACCAATCTTTTGGGCCCTGAACACCTATGTCATTGATAAAACTAAGCACATGGTGAGGTATCTTGGGTTGTAGAATAAATGTAATGTCGTTGTGGAATATGGGCACCAAATTTGTCCAGCTCATGGGAAGTGTAACTAGTCGTAGTGCCCCAAATGGCATTTGGAATGTCGTCAAGTCACGAGAGGAAGGGTGAATTAAGTGCTCATTATCATTATAGCCAACGTACAGATCCAGGGTAGCACCACATATTTGTCCTGTGAAAGCTTCAGCGACATGATCGGGGAAGGGCGGTATCCCTAAATGATGAATTGTAACTTTGTTTAGCGGTTCCAAACTGTGAACTATACATAGCTTCCCATTTTTCTTTAGTACGCAAAACCATCTTGATCTATAGGCTGAATTAGAAGGCTTGTGTAGCGTAGTCCGCTATGTGGCGTTGGCCAGATAGCTTTACTTACTGTATAGTAGTAAATATTATATTATATTTATTATAATATAATATTATTTACATTAGTATATAATTAGTTACCCTGCTGCTTACAAAGCAGCTTATTTTGTGTTGATACTACATAGTCAATAGACCGGACTGGTCTGATTCTGTGCAGTGTGAACCTAAGCTCTCACAATCTCTGTAACTTCGTTACAGCTTGTAAACTCCTGCCGCTATTTTGGAACGAATAATTTGGCAAACTTCAGCTTCAATGTCCAGTGGTATAGGTTGGTTATGCTCAGTCCAAGGTACATGAGGTATTGTTGGTATAACCACTGGTGGGAAGAAGTCAGTTCTGAGTTTACCGTTGATAGGCTTCTACTCGGGCTGAGCGCATCAAGGGACATTATAGGCCAACCGACACTTGACACACTGGAGACTCTAGTGACCGGCTTGAGTACAGAGCAGCCTTAGCTCTGTCGCGCTATTACAAGACTTATCCATTTTACTTGGTCACCAGTTACCAGGCCTTCAGTACACCCCATTCACTTATACTATGGATAAAGGAGGCTCAGGATGTACAGCGCTAACATGACGGCGGGAAGGGACTCTAACTAAACCCCGATCACTTCCAGAAGGAGTCAGCAGTAGTCGCTGCCATTCGACGACGCACTTCAATCAGAAGTCTAAAGGGATCAATATCGATGACGCAGAATATACTTATAACCAACGGCTAGACTTGTCAGGAACTAGTACAATGAGTAGCGCTGACATTAGCACTCACGGCGTCTGTTGAGGATTTTCCGACCATACTCCGGAACTGCTTGACCAATTGGAGTTATAATAAAAGTGAGCAGACCCATATAAATTCTAAGTCAATATAGAGTCGCCATTAGTTGCTGTGGGTCATAATGCCGTTGGTCGCCGTCAACCATGTGCAAAAGGTTGCCGTTGACAGGTCACCATTGGAGGGAACCACGAGGAGAGGTGCTAGGAGGTAGCGCTGCAGATGGACTTTCTACCTTGGCAAACACGGTAGCACACAGTATATAAGATAGCTACATTGCATATAAATAACAACAAATTGTAACCTCTTGAGCACCCAAGTTACCCTTAGCGTTCAAATCGTGCTAGCTTGCTTAAACTTTGTCACTAAGTTGGGCGCTAGCTTTGTTTATCCCGTCCTCATCGTTTATGGTGCCACCTACAGGTACGCTGCGCTGCACTATTCGCCTTATCATTTATATCTTTGTGTAAACTACGACGCTTACCATTTGCCAGGTAGCATGCGAGGCGCTATCATCAAGCGTGCTGTTTTATCACCTTTACTCGAGCACACCAGGACTCTGCCAGGACTCCTCATAACTATGCACGCCAAGCGCTGAAGACGGCGTTGTACTGCGTATACGTCCAGCGCACCCAACCACAGTTGGCGTCATCACCGTGTTCTGAATCCTCCCAAGCAAACACTTCATTTTGTTTTTGCATAATGTTAACTAATATGTCTAGTTCTGCCGTCAATAGAAAGCCTGTATCATGGGCACTAAGGAATAGTGCCCATTGTTCTTCTGTAAATTGTCCTGTAGGCTCAAAGGGTGGCGGATTTGTATTAAGTTCAGAAAGGGTCACTAACGGGTTGCCAATGATCTTTCTCTCGATGTGAAATTCCTTGAGTACAACACTCACTACCGGTTTTGTTTTAAGCGCTACTGGCTTGTACTTCTTTTTAACCTGAACCCCTTTGTGCTTAGGGGTACTGTTGTTAGCAAACATATTATGAATGAAACTTTGGTTTCTAGCAAAACCGGATATCAAAGCTTCTTTAGAATCAGGAGTAGAAACAAAATAAGTGTCTGTCAAAAGATGTTCAGTAATATCAGACACGGTGAGGTATAAGTAGAATAAAGCTTCGCTAGTAAGCGACGTAGAAGTGTTCAAATTTCATGGGCTAAAAGGGTATGTGATATAAGGGTTACTTGCCCAGTCCAATGATTATAGTCCAAGATAAGCGCTTCATCTCCATGATCCTCATCACTCATCTCCTCAATGGTGCCAGAAAACACTCACAAGGCTTGTCGCTAATGTAAGGTCACTTTCTTGGTCCTGGCTTCTGGAACCTCCCTTGGGGAAATGTTGGTACCATTTTCCTGACCCCAGAATTAGGATCACTAATAGTTAGCATTGTTTTGTCTTTGGATGTCATCTTGACTACTGATTGAGCTAACATGTTGAAGGGCCTTCCCAATAGTAAATCGTATGTGGGTGACCTGAGAATGTGAATTTGAAGGTAGAATGTAAGGTCGCCAATAGCACAGGGCATGTTCCGTGCCATCTCCAAGGATTGATCAATTGTGCCGTTAGCACTCTGCATGTTAAAAATGATCATTGGATCATAAATGATGTTCAGTTTGTTAGCAACGTTGGCAGCTATTGAAATAATTTGTGATCCGCTGTCCATGATAGACTCTATTTTGCTTTTTCCATCAACTGTCAACATAACTGAGCGAATCACATGAGAGTCTTGGGCTACAGTAAGGATGGCAGGATCATCGCTAGATCTTAGCAATTTGAGGTAAGTTTTGACCGGGTCAATAGACGTAGCTTCTTTAGGTGGTGCGGCCTCTTCTTTAATTTTTGGTGCTACCACCTCTGTTATGTACGTGAATCTCAGTAGCACATTGTCGCATCCATTTACCGCTGTTACATTGTTGGCTACGTTTTGTTGAGGTGTAACCATGGTACGCATCTGGTTTCTGACATCTGGCACCATGCTGCATAGCTCTCCTACTGATAGCGTAACCTGACTTTGCATGATGCAATCAAAAACTACCTTAGACTTTTCCAGGTCGTATATAGGTGCTGTGGGTTGATATCCCCCTATAGGTTTGTCTGGCACTCCGAAGTTGCAATTAAAGGGTGGGGCATAGTTGCCTCTAAGGCCAGCATAAGGATGTAGCGGTGGCTCTATAACAGCCAGTGCTTTGGTTGCTTTGAGTATGTTGTCATTAGTGCTAGAAGTTGAGGCTTTTGCTGAGGCAGGGCCTGTTGTTGCACCTGATGGCCTATAATCTTTTAAAGGCTGCTTGCCCTTTTTGATCTCTACTCTGTCAAAGACCTGATTCTTTAGCAACTTCAGCTCCTTCTCTAGCGTCTCAATTCTCTCCTCACAGGACAGTGTAGGTTGGTCGCTAATAGCATTTAGCTGGAGTACTTTGTGAATTAGCGCTTGTTGAGGAGTCGCTTCTGCTTCTGTTGTCGCCATGCTGTTCAAGTTGCCTGTCACTAAGTTCCCAGGGTTTCGACAGTGCCACTCGTCAATGCATCCCTGGAACGTCTTATGCTTGGGATAAAGAGGAATGTTAGTGCCTGAAGGTAAGACTAGTTTCCTATCCATCCCACAGCACACTTTTCCTTGTCACAAATGTTGTTCAAGGATAGTGCATTGACTCCTGGTCATGGTATGTCCTGCCTCGCCACAAAAATGGCAAAGTTCTGTCTGTACATTGTTTCTAGGCGCCGAGGGACTAGTCAAGATCAAGGTCTCCAGTTTATTCATGACATTAGCAACTGTATTGTTAATGGCATTTTTCAAATCCTCCTTCTTGACATACCTGTTGCGGTCATTGGCAGCGCTAAGTGCTGGCGACTCTAGTTTAGGTGCCATTCCTCCATGGTCCATGCCAGGTTACTGTAAAGGTATACCCATATCCGTGCCCTTTAATACCCATTTTCCTGCCTCAAAGACCTTTTCTATGTCGTAGGGTTCCTTGGAGTGATGATCATGCATAATGATCTCCAAGTGTTGCGCAATCTTAGTCTATAACGAGGTTGGGAATTCTTGTTGAAATAACTGGCACTCCTCATTCCCGTATAACTTTCCATTTTGGACCAGCCATCTTGCTATCCACTGGAAATCATGATAATAAGTTGATAACGCTCCTAGAGTATAAATCCCTGCCACAAAGATGTCCTGTACTAGCTTCTGGATTTCCATTACCGTATAACATATAGCTTCTTCAGTGCCAGAATATAAATGAATGATAGCCTTCTTCCATTCATTATAGGAAAAAGGGCTTGGCACTGCATTATTGGTAAGTCCTTGGAACTCCTTTAAACCTGTCCATGATTTAGCTGTATTGTATAAGACGTATCTGGCAGCATATTCCTTCATCTGTGTATAGTCGGTCACATGGCAGTTGCGTAGCAAATACTTCAACTCCTTGAAATACTGCATTAGTTCATGGGGCTTTGTTTTGTCCCATTTTGGTGACAAGAAGTGGTTTCTGAGTGGCATGCACTGATTATTCAGCTGATCCATACTGGTAGGTGTGTTTGTCGAAGTAGGAAGAGTAGTGGTGCTCATGTTACTTAGCGTCAATGTCATAGGTACAGGCTCAGTTAGCTCTGAGTCGCTAGGTTCTGGTGATAATAACCTAGATAACTCTTTTAGAGGAGTAAGCGGCGTATGGTTTTTGCCTGCTAAGTACTCAAACGGTCAGGAAAAAGGAAAAAAGCTTTTGGCTAGGCTGTCTGGGGTGGCCTCAAGCTCCTGGTCCAAAGTCTGTCTTGATAGCACGCCTGGTAAGTGTGGTGAATTGGTAGTGCTTGGTTCAAACACACTCTCCAACAGGAGGCAGTGCTGTCACTGGGCTCGAGTTTCCGATGGAATTCTGTCTCAGAAGAACCTCTTGCAGTATCCAAAATGATGACGCCAACTGTGGTTGGGTGCATCAGACATATACGCAGTACAATACCGTCTCCAGTGCTTGGTGTGCGTAGTTGTAAAGAGTCCTGACAGGGTCCTGGTGTGCTCAAGTGGGAGTGATAAAACGATGTGCTAGATTATAGCGCCTCAGGTGCTACCTGGCAGATGGTAAGCATCATAGTTTAAACAAAGATATAGAAGAAAAGACGAGTAGTGCAGCGTATTGTGCCTGTAGGTGGCACTGTAAACAACAAAGATGAGATAGACAAGGCTAGCAGCTAACTTAATGATGAAGTCAGAGAAACCTAGTGCAATTTGAATGCTAAGTGTAACTAGGTGCTTAAGAGGTTACAATTCGTTGTTATATACATGTCAAGTAGCTATTTTATATAATATGTGCTACTGTGTTTGCCAAGATAAAAGTCCATCTGTGGCACTACCTCCTAGTGCCTCTTCTCATGGTTTCCTTTAATGGTGACCTGTCAATGGCGACCTTTTGCACATGGATGACGGTGACCAATAGCGTTATGACCCACAGTGACTAGCGGCAACTCTATATTGACTTAGAATTATATGAGTCTGCTCACTTTTACTATAACTCCAATTGGCCAGGCTGTTCCAGGGTATGGTCAGAAAATCCTTGACAGACGCCGTGAGCACTAATGTCAGTGCTACTCATTGTATCAGTTCTTGACAGGTCCAGATGTCAGATTTAAGTATATCCAGTACCGCCGTCATTGATCCTTTTAGACTTCTGATTGAAGTGCCTCGTCTAATGGCAGCACCTGCTGCTGGTTCCTTCTGGAAGTGATCAGAGTTTGGTTAGAGTCCCCTCCCACCGTTGTATTAGCGCTATATATTCTGAGCCTCCTTCATCCTTGGAATAGGTAAATGGAGTGTGCTGAAGGCCTGGTGGTTGGCAATTAGGGTAAATGGATAAGTCCTGTAGTAGAGTGCCAGAGCTAGGGCTGCTCTATATTCCCAACTGGTCGCTAGAGTCTTTAGTATGTCAAGTGTCAGTTGGCCTATAATGTCCCTTGATGCACTCAGTCCGAGTAGAAGCCTATTATCAAATGGCAGCAGACAGTGGAAACCACTCAATGGATGTTGCAGCGACGGATATTCATTCCTTCTGGATTCAACTTGCTCTTGACATTGAGGAGCAGCAGTAAGGTGTATTGCTAATGGCCCAACTTATTTCACTAATTGGAAGCTCAGAATTGCAATTCAGAACCAGGTTTACTATTTGAATCAGTATGCAAGCAATGGTGATCGGCAAAAGGTCAAGATGGAAAGAGAACTATTAAGGGTTCAACTCAATGTTTTTGCTGCTTCTCAGGACAGGAGTGAGTTTATTGCTAGTGGAAGGTGGACTGCTCCCCTGGAACTGGATGAAGTTCCTGGAGCCTTTGATGACAATAAAATGATGGAAGATGGACAACCAGCAGATCCGCTGGTACTGCCGGTGGATAACCTTGGACCAATGGATATAGTTGTTCCAGAAGATTTTGAAATCTCCTTTCTATCTATGATCATGAGTAATGTCTCACTATTAACAATGATAGAGCACAATCTGTGCTTGATTCAAATTGAAAAGCTTCTGCAAGCCCTTTGGGAATTCATTGCAGAGAAATCATTCCTATATTCTTACGTTGTCCAGGTCACCCCAAGCAAGAATATGAAAACTTGAGCTCACGCATCTCTTCAAAGAATCCAGGCCTCAATCTTGGTGAAGACTCGTGCCTATGCATGATGCCACAGTGCTCTGCTGCGACTGGGATTGGACCTCAGCATTCAGAGAAAGTATCCAGTTCTACAGAAAGTGGATTTGAATACAAGCATAGCTATACAAGATCCCAACATTCCTGGTTCATTAAGGATCAAGGTATCTTGGATATGGCACTCTAATTCTGATGCAGAAAATAAATCTGCAACTATTTCTGAATGTGAGTCCTCTTGTTAACATTTCCATTATCATTACATCTGTTCATGAACATATCTCTTCAGTTAATCATGTTCATTATCTACATGCTAGAGCACAATGCAACAGATGGACAGAGAAATGTCAGCCTGTCACAAGTGAAATGGAGTGGACAGTTCAGTATTTCTTCAACCAGGCAGATATTTGGTCAAAGCATGGTATGTTAGTGAAGAAAAGAGGTCTCTAGTCATATGCCCACAAAAAGGTGGCCATGTGGCAAGGATTGGCCTTGATGGCAATTGATAAATTTAGGTGGGTACTTCCTGATTTTATTTCCTCCCAAACTGCAAGAAATCTGCTGTGAAAATAGTGGATGCAGAGACAGATTGATATGATAGATGCAGAGATGGATTGATGTGATGGATGCAGAGATAGATTGAACTGATAAATGCAGCTTGCTGCCATCAGCGGATAATTGGAACAGATTTGTGACAGTCACGTGCAATGGAATTGTTGAAAATCACTTTTGTTTACAAGGCACAAAAATCTGATACATAGCAGTATCCGCTTCTACAAGCAACAGTGCAATAGCATCTACCTCTGTACCACACAATGTCATGTCCCAAGCTACTGTACTAGAAAATTTGCAAGAGGTTGTTGACTACATTGAGTCACGCCTTATTGCAGCACTTTCTATATTTGGCAATCTTGCATCAAGTCTTGAAGCGGAAGAGGCATGGGTTATCCAGCATCTAGACAAGGAGTTGGTAAGATAACTTCAAAATATGTAAATATATTAGGATCTGACTGTGTGCCATAGAACTTTGTATTGTCATATCTGGAGGCTGCATCCCTGAATAATGTGTTCTGCAATGTCCCAGACATTATCAAAAGCATGAGCCTATTTTTCCCTCTCCAAAATCAGCAAACTTTGTCCACAGAGATCCTAGAGTTTGTTGATGGCCATCAAGGTCTTATCAGAAATCTGTATGGCTGTGATTGGTGGAACCACATTGACTGAGAGGATGTTCAGGTCTTAAGCAATGAAATGCTGGAGCATTGTCTTCTCATACATCAGCAAGGCTTCCACTCTCTTGAAAGCTTCTTGGCATGCAACTGCCGGCCACCCATGACATTGCCATCTGATGGGCAGCAAGTCTGTTGCTGCTTCCATTGTCAGTTCTGTTGCCAGGTCTGTAGATCCTGCTCAGATGGGCCAATTGACAGGCATCGAGTCCTATACCAACAGTATTGATGGTGAGCAGCCTGATCCTCAAGACTGCCTCTCCATGGCTCATCTTACCACTCTCCCTGATGTCAACTCTCTCCAATGGCCATTCTTGACACATATCGAACTCTCGAATGCACAACATTCATTTCACCACCTCTACAGTCAGAGTAAACCTGGACTAGTGTATGGCCCTACAATGGAAAACTCTTGCATTGTGATTTAACCAGCATTCCAACTTTCTTCTGCCCTAGCAGCTCATATCCGCCAGACATTCATGGAGCTGAGGAAAACTGATGATGACCAGGTGGATATCCTTAATCTATCTATTAGTAACCCTGACTTAGAGGGTATTCCTCCTTTGTTCATTGTGGTGGATGACGAGATAGAAGACAAATCTTTGCCACCTTTGTTTATTCCTGTAGAAGAGGAGACGGAAGACAAATCTTTGCTGCCTTTGTTCATTTCTGCAGAAGAGGAGATGGAAGACAAATCTTTGCCACCTTTGTTCATTTCTGCAAAAGAGGAGATGGAAGAGGATTCTTTGCCTCCTTTGTTCATTCCTGCAGAAGAGGAGACAAAAGACAATGATTTGCCCCCTTTGTTCATTCCTGTGGAAGAGGAAATGGACAACAATTCTTTGCCACCTCTATTTATTGTTGGTGAAGGAGCAGAAGGACTAACAGTGATGGAGACCGTGGTGGCCAGTAATGGCAGACAAACAGAAGTCCAGAGCGGTGGACGTATGGTAACTGAGGACAAAGAAAACCTTCCGCCGCTGATAGGCTTCTACTCAGACTGAGCGCATCAAGGGACATTATAGGCCAACCGACACTTGATGTACTCAGGACTCTAGCGACCAGTTGGGAATATAGAGCAGCTCTAGCTCTGGCAACCTACTACAGGATTTAGACATTTATCCTAACCCCTAGCTACCAAGCCTTCAGCACACTCCATTCACCTATCCCAAGGACGAAGGAGGCTCATAACATATAGCACCAACACGATGGTGGAAGAGGACTCTAACTAAACCCCGATCACTGCCAGAAGGAGCCAGCAGCAGGCCCTGCCATTTGACGAGGCACTTCAATCAGAAGTCTAAAAGAATCAATGATGGCGGCACTGGATATACTTAAATCCGACATCTGGACCTGTCAGGAACTGATACAATGTGTAGCGCTGACATTAGCGCTCATGGCGTCTGTTGAGGATTTTCTGACCATACCCCAGAACAGCCTGGCCAATCGGAGTTATAGTAAAAGTGAGCAGACTCATACAATTCTAAGTCAATATAGAGTCGCTGCTGGTCGCCGTGGGTCATAACGCCATTGGTCGCCGTCAGCCATGTGCAAAAGGTTGCCGTTGACAGGTCGCCATTAGAGGAAACCACGAGGAGAGGCACTAGGAGGTAGCGCCACAGATGGACTTGTATCTTGGCAAACACGGTAGCGCATAGTATATAAAATAGCTACTTTACATGTATATAACAACAAATCGTAACCCCTTGAGCACACAGTTATACTTAGCGTTCAAATTGCACTAGCTTCCTTTGACTTCATCACTAAGTCGGACGCTAGCCTCGTCTATCTCGTTTTCGTCGTTTACGGTGCCACCTACAGGCACAATACGCTGTGCTACTCGTCTTTTCTTCAAAATCTTTGTCTAAACTATGACGCTTACCGTCTGCCAGGTAGCCCCCGAAGCGCTATAATTTAGCGCATCGTTTTACTACCTCCACTCGAGCACACCGGGACCCTGTCAGGACTCCTCACAACTACGCATGCCAAGCGCTGGAGACGGCATTGTACTGCGTATACGTCCAGCGCACTCAACCACAGTTGGCGTCATCACCGCTATTTCTTGTGATGGCAAAAGAGACGGATAGAGGCATGGCAGCCAATGATGAAGAAAATCTTCTGCTGCTTTTTGATGTAACGGCTCTTCAATCCCAGTCTTCTCCCTTCCAACAATCTCCTTCTCCAACCTTACCTACTAGTAACAATGTCCAGGAGTAGGAGGAATATAAGACACGTATGACTCAACGTGAGGATCAGAGAAGAATTAACAAATTGTATCAACAACATGAGTATAATTTGGCACTGGTAATCATAGTTAATTTATTTCAACAGAACAAGAATTTTGTGCTAGAGCAAAACATGGTTGATGTAA
>QGOA01000248.1:0-10300 GCA_003313075.1 Termitomyces sp. MG16
GTATATGCATCAAATGTACATATTCGTATACACCTTCAAGGCTATATGATAGAATCAAGATAATTAAATTAAGAAAAGTACAAGGTTGAAAAAAATAAAGTTGATTTGATATTAAATTTAGTGAAATCAGTACGTCTTTATCCATATTCATTGCAATACTCATACAATGCACCTCAAACTTTGATATCACTTAAATAGTGTGTATTTGCAGTTCTGTACTTACAATATGTAGATAATCTGTGAAGAACTCCAGTCACTAGACGAATTGTCCCAAGGAAGATTACTACGCTGTATTTTTAGATTGTTTAAATTTGATGATGCTTGATTATCCATGATTGTGTTTAGTGCAAGTGTTTCATAATATTTGGTCTTGTATATCACGCATCTCTCTTTCTTTGACTCCCATCATTGACGTACTATACAATCATCTCTACCATAACATTTGCTCACTCATCTTCCATTATCAATTAACACTTATCAGTTCTTTTATATTTGCAGTATTTTGAGCCTCTATGCCTGCATCTCACCGTCATCCACGCATACTTAATAAAACATTTTCATCCTACTTGTGGTTCACTGATGCACTACTTGTAACAGAAGATCTTCCTTTGCGATATGGAGAAGATACATTGGTACACGTATGTTGTACTGACAGTTTCCATGTTGTCAGTGATCTGATTTCTTGCTTTATATTCGTTTTCAGAAACTTGTCAAATGTATATCCAATGAGGAGTGTAAGCCTGTGGAAGTGCACAAAGACAACCAGTTTTCGCTTTTTCGTACCTTTATGAACAGTCAAGAAGTCACATTGGTTCCTGAAAAAACATTGCTGGATGCCCGGTTCAAAGTGCTTATAGCATATCATGTACTCGATGTATACGAGTTGATGCTTGGCAGTCCTTTTAGACCTCCTACAACATTTGGACCTATAGTGGACAATCACAAAGCGGTATGTCATCTGATAAAATTATGCTGCTTTATACTCATCTTGCACTGTTTGTTGTAATTATACTTCTCATGTTTCATAGCCTATGGGATCACTGAATAATATATATTTACTGTTGAGCAAGTCCCATAAAGCATTTAAAAAACATATACAGGCACTTCATGCTAAGGCCTGCAGAGATAAAACAATCGTCGATGCCATGGCTCCGCCTATTTCTAGCGGACCATTGGTGCATCTTTATTTGAGTTTAGCAAAGCACGTCGGAAAAAAAAATATCACGACAACTTTGATCAATTTAACCTCTGCTGCTTTACATCTGGGATGTCTTCTCAAGGTATTTATTCTGGTATTATTATGAAGTTTTTTTTTTCATTCTAACATAGCATATACAGGGGAATTTGTCACTTCCGACTGATATGAAGGCTCTGGAAAATATGATTGCTTCAGAGTAAATGTATCTTATTGCGTTTGTTCACAAATCTTAATATTTGTTATTTCAGCTCCGAAAGTGACCAGGCTGAAGTCAAATACATTCGTGAATCTTATACTTCAGGAGTCCGGGGCCATACCAGGTCGCTTTATAATTGTTTATATATAGCTTTATCTGTATCGCCACTGATGCTTCTCCATCCTCAAGAATACAATGAAGTTGGTGCGAAGGAAACAGTATTCAATGTGAGTCATTCTTTTATATAGTTCGTGTATATACAGCTTATTCACAACTTATAAATTTTAAATAGTTGTGGAAACATATTGGTGGTTTGGAACGTCCACCTGCCATTATAACAGCGGACAGAGCATTATGGAAGGTCCTGTTTTCTGCTGCATTGGGAGGTGATCTCATGCACAAACTTGCCATAGCATTTCAGGATTTGGAAGGAGTTGTATTCAAAGCCGCTCCTGATTGGCTTTCTCTAGTTGAAGGAACTCCTAGTCCTTCCCATCTATTGAGAGCTCCTCATGAGTCAGAGGTCGAACAAACGCCTGAAATTTCTTATGGCAATTTACCCTTTTCCGTTCGTCATCTGCATCTACATCATCCGCTACATACTTTGAACAGCAGCATGCCATTACCGGTTGTTGAGGATATCCATGCCTCAAACGCCGTGTCTATGTTGTCTCAATTGTCTCCGTCTCGTAGGTTGATCAACACCGTGCCATTACCAGTTGTTGATGATACTCACGTTTTAAACGTTGTGTCCACGCTGTCTCAATCGTCTCTGTCTTGTAGGATGATTGACACTGTGCTGTTATCGGTTGTTGAGGATACTCACACTTTAAACGTTGTCTCTACGCTGTCTCAATTGTCTATGTCTCATAGGTTGCCGTTTCCGATCAACAAAGAAGTTTTACCTCCAATTGTTGGTTCTTCTCAATTACCACCAACTTCTTTCATTGGAAACATGTCGATTGCGGATAACGACGTGCCTTGACTAGTTCAAAATAATCCTTTAATTGTTGCACCTATTCCTTCACAACCGACCTCATTTATTAATAGTATAACAGTTGCAGATACCATGTCTGTTACTGACAACAGTTCTCCTTCTATGATATCTGAGCCTGCAGATATAATCAACGATATTACCCCTTCTCAGTCTGTGGACAACCCTTCGTATCCTATGGTTGCTCACAGCCCATACAGTGAATTATCTTAATTATATTTACTCAGTTTATTATGCATTCTCATGCTTGTTATTGTTGATAGATTCACCTCATTCCCCCTTATCATCCGATTGGTCTTCCTCAGACGAGTCCGACACCATCGTACATTCGATCCAGGAAGTTTCTGTTAGTACCACAAAGAAACGTACCAAACCGATATACCGTACCCTGCATACCAAACAAAGAAGTACACGCCGTAAAGGTCGTGCTAATGCTACTGCACCTCAGCATCCTTCGAGTATATCAAGTACTACATATCGGAAATGCAGTAAGTTTAATATTGTGGTCAAATATTCTGGAAAATTACCTTCCTTGTATAAAGGCATTGCTAAGCCAACTACCCTCATTGATTTGACACTTGAAGACACTGTAATTTTCTGTTCATGCTGCTTGATTATCGATGGCCTGATTGTTTTCTTTTTCTTTTTTTTTAAAAAAAAAGGATCTAGATTTCAAAGACGATGATATCAACCTGTCTAGCATCGTCACCTTTGTCATTGGGGATCGTCCCGTCAAGTATCCTGTTTACGGTACAAATTGCACTTATAAATTTACTCCACAATTTCATGTATGTCATGTTAATTGGTCTGTTTGTGCTTAACTTATGCTTGACTAGCTTGAAGAGGATCTTACATGGTTCTATTCACTCCACAAATCTGTGATTTGAGGTTTATCTCGACCATCTTTGGTTAAAGTCATGGCGCTCGCCGATTTTTACGATTCGACCAATTGTACCATTGCTGAGCAACTGAAAACGCATTCTGCTGTTTTAATGAAGGCATGCAACATTTCTGACAAGGGATTCAACGAATCCGTCTTGTCGTCCGTATGCAATATCCATAGTGTCACTACTATCCACGGTATGTTATCATACTTGTGATGCGTACTTTCACTGAAATTTTACGATCAGATTTCACTTTATTGGATACTAACCGTACACACAAAGGATCGCCTCGTGATCTTTTTGTTGCTGCTTCTTCTATGCCTTCGCATGCAATCAGCGCACTCTACATGCCCGCTAATCATGATCTATTCCCCTTACTACCTATATCTGGCGATTGGTATGCGTGGTCACAAGTTAATGGTCAGTCTTCTTATTGCAGATCTATTGATCAATATCCGCTTTCCGACATGCATTGGGCAATCATGTCCACTGGTTCGGCCCATCATTATTGGCACATAGACTCCAACGGATTTGGCACATTTATAAAGGTGGAGACAGGCATAAAATTATGGTATATCGCAAGACCGAAGTCTGGGTCGTTCTGGGACTTTGCCACTGTTGATATATTTACCGACAAATATATATCACACCAATCCAACAAGGACTTAGTTAGAACCTAGCAATATCTTGTAAGTTTGTTCATACATTCATATTCTTATCTTGTGTTAAAAATTAACAATTAGCATAATGCGACCTAACTTACCACATTGTGTTGTAACACCTATTCCATTGATTTGTTTGGGAGGTCACTATTATCTTGCTTCAACTCTGATGGACTCCATTATTGGAATGTATCACCATTTTGTAGGCAGCGACATTCTTACCAACACCGACCATGGAATAGCCTCACATGCTCTATTAGTTCGTATGCTGGCATATTATTACCAGTACTTCAAGTGTTCATACAACAGCGTTATTGGTGTGTTTATTTTATTCTCTTATTTATTTTTACACTGCTATATTAACTGTTTAGATTGCAAATATCCTCATATACCGGATACGAGTACTTGGGACGGTTCTTTAGCATTGTTTTCTCTTTGCAACTATTTCGAGCTTTACAGTGCACTTATCAACTGGAATTACGCGGATCATCAAAAGGATAGTCAGGCCTTTAAAGCCTCCATCAAGAACTGGTCAAGGGCACGTAAAATAGTTTATTGGTATTTCCGTACACATAGCCTTCATGGTACTGGTCGTTCCATAACTGGGTATGAGGCATTTCAAGATGTTTATGCAGTGTTTCTGGCGCATCAGGCACATGTCCTTATATTGTTGAAGAAGGCAGCTTATACTTCGGGTTTTCAAGGCGATACTATGAAATCGATAGACCTGGCAACCGTATGTTTATCCGTGTGTAAATGTATGAGGGGTGGTCCTGGATGGGATGCATTCAAACATATGACAATACTTTCATCTCAACGTTCATTCTATTGGCCTGGCACAACTTACGATGTTGTTGTTTCTTCATGCCAATTTTACAGTTCGTACTCGCTTCTTCATCATTCAAAGTTGTATGACAATAATTTTCAGATAATGTCCTGCTTGATGGCTTGGTTTATGGAGACAGGGAAATGTCATCTGAGCTGGAGTTTTCTCTTGCCCATATCTTGACTCGACTCAACTCTATCGAGCATGATAATGACGCAAGTTTGTATAACGGGCTCATTCACTCCACTGGTTGTGAATCGGATGATAGCAATGATGATGAGTCAAGCGACCAGGATGTAGACGATGCAGGCATGCACCAGTCTTCAGATTCCACCTCTTCCGATTCAAATTTGTCACACTCTGCTTCTAAAGTAAATTTCGTTCCACTGGTAAACGTCGCTGCTTGTCATCTGATACATTAGACACTATTTCCCGTTCAGGTAAGTATTTATTTCCATTGTATTATTTGTCGTCAATTGCTTATCAGTGTTCATTCATCGAACATACAGTTCGTCCACGATTGCTGTCGCCTTCTGAGACCAGTGAAAGCTCTCATACCCCGTAATCCGCAATAATATTTTCAACCCCACGAAGTATGTTTCTTGCAAATAATTATAGGTTCATAACTCATAATTTGATATAAAAATAGCAATATTTGAGCTTTATTATACTTATACTATTA
The DNA here is from genome assembly GCA_003313075.1 of Termitomyces sp. MG16. Lineage (NCBI taxonomy): Eukaryota > Fungi > Basidiomycota > Agaricomycetes > Agaricales > Lyophyllaceae > Termitomyces > Termitomyces sp. MG16. The sequence continues at coordinate 5,443 of QGOA01000248.1, forward strand.
TAATACGATAATTTTTTTTGGTGCGAATGCTAGTGTGATGTTGTAAGAATAGAATTTCTTAAGTCCTGAAAATAAGTTATTGAACATCAGAAAAACCCACTTCTGAGAACGGGGCCGAGAGATTCAAGCTAACTACAAGAGACTGAGTAAGTAAGATTAGTAGAATGTAGTATGAAACTTGTGTAATAGAGACATTAGGAGAGGAGCTTGAATGTGACACATAGTGTAGTGAGAACTAAGTTATCAACACTGTAAGCACAGTGTGAGATGACAAGTCACTATGACTGACGGTCATGCAACTTATTGACTATATATCTACAAACCTTCTTGAAACATATAAATCTAATTTTAATCATCTCTTATTTATCAAATCATGGAAGTCGGCATCCTATAAAATCAGAAGCAAAAGATCATTCAGTTGAAAGATGCACTAAGGATCTTTGTAAATTCTGCCCACAGTACAAAGCACAGAAACTTCACTCTTCATGACTAATCATGGTCTTTGTCTTTGCGGATCAACAATCTGACATCTCTCCAGAGATAGATTTGTAAACACTTTCAGTTCAAGATGAACAGTGTCTTGAGCTTTTCACAGTCTTATATTTTATCATAGAAAGTCAGAGATGTCTCATATGCAGAGGTCACTGCACTTTATGATAAACTCCAGAGACTATGTGTCAAATTCAGAGATTCCTGAAACTTTTGATGCAATTACGAAAATTCAGGGCACAGATGCGCAGTTGTTTATAGAGAAGCTACCTTATGCCTTATGGACAAACGAACAATTACCTAAGCATTTGTCCAGATGAACGATTACATAAACGTTCATCCAGATGAACAATTACATAATTATTTTATTATCTTCGCACGCACTGCTGATACTGGAAAGTGTTTTCAGTGAAAAAAGTGTAAAAGAAAGCTGTTATGCTATTTTTCTGATGTACTAATTTCCCACAAAAAAAGTCATTCAACAAAGGAAAGTGCCTTTTTCTTTTGAAAATTGGCACATTGGAAATTGCATGACAGCTTTTTTTTTCTAATTTTTCCAATGGAAACACAATCTGGTACCAGCAGTGACGGTAAATAGACAGCTGAAGTACATATTACTAGCCTTTCATAGACTATGTGGCAACTGCTTAATCTAAATATTCGTGGCACTCATACTACTATATTTTTGCATAGATTACAATATGTTGCTGTCTACCATTAAAAATCTCCAAATTAATGCAGTTGTTTTCCTTAACAATACTACCATTGTAAGCAGCTCCATCATAGCTCCAGACAGAGTTATTATCAAAAAGATGAGCTGTAAAATGATTATAACCTTGGTAGATAATAGCTCGCACACTATATTGCTGTAAACCTGTCTGAGTTGGCAAGCATGCAATAGGAATTATTTTAGTAGCAAATCCATCTATATAATCTAAATCAAGTCGAATTATTAAAGGAGCTGGGGCATAAAGTATTTTTTCACTTGGAATAGCAGAACATATGTGTGAATGATTAGCTAGTCCATTTTTCATAATTGTTGCAGCTTCTATGGAAGTGTGCCTTTTACCTGCTGTAATAAAGGCATTTAACCATTGCTGAGTAGTTGCCTCAGTATCTCCTTGAATTCCATAATTAGACTATACGGTAGGACTTGTACAGTGACCTATGTAATGCAAGTCAATAGTTGCTTCTAAAAGAAATTGGCAGGAAGGGCATGATATATTATAAATCATTTTTTGAACTATATTAGGAGCGAAAAAAATTAAGTCAACAATATCTGTAGCGCTTATTAAAGTAGGTCCAATTAATGGAAACTTTATTGGATTTTTATAATAAAGATATTTGCGAAATTCATTGCGGATATCATCAATATTATAGCTTAAACTAATATGTTTTGCAAATAAATCACTTAGAATGTTGCAAGTTTCATTAGAGCAGCTCCAAATATTTTGATCTTCATTATTCATTTGGAGATAAGTGCAATAAAAAGACATGAGTGTAGAATCATAGGCACATGACCAATTTATACTATCCCATGAGCATTCTTTCGAAATAACATGCCATATAGAATTAGTACTTTCATCAAAATCTAACTTTAATTTTTTATGCAAGGTAAAATCACGGCATGAATTACGTGATGCAGATCTCTTTTTGCTTTTATTATTATTGTCTGCATCTACTTTTCTTTTGCACTGATCTTGAGTATTTTGAATATTATCAGAATATCGTTGAGAATAAGTAGATAATTTAATATTAATATTTGAGTATTTGCTTAAATGTTTATCCTCACCTTCAGGATCAGGTACAACTCTAATAAAACCCTTCTTAAATCCATGTTTAATAAGTGTATTGTGCTCCATAATTTCATGCCTTTGTGTCTCATTAATTAAGTCAGATAGCAACTTTTGATTGAGATCTTTTAAAGTGACTTTTTGAACTATAGCTAGACCTTTGCGAGTAGTAGCTCTAGATGCTGTTACATAGGCAGCGAAACCTCCAAGATGTAACCAACCTAAAATATGCGGAAGACTTGTTCCTTGTGCAGCATGTCCTGTAATAGCAAAAGCAGGTTGAAAAGGCAATTGATAGCACATGATTGATATTTTTTGCTTTTCATTATTTTTATCTAATTGTACTAAATGTTGAAATTTTCAGGATAGAGGTTCAATTGGAAAATACTGATTAGGTAGATTTGAAAGAGATACTTTGCTTCTTGGAAATTCAATAATCGCACCAGTACAATAAGTATAACTGGATGAACAAGTTTCAATGTTATATTTCTTCAATATTCCATGAGCACCATTCGTAATACCTAATTCAGTAGATAGATTTCAATTGCGCAGAACAACAGGCATTCCTATATATAAAGGAAGAAAACCAGGTAAAGCGCCTTCACTAGCAAACTTAGAAACATTCAGTTTTAAAAGTTCAGATCTAGCAGGTTCTGATATTGTTTTTTTTTAACTGTGTCATTCGCAGCACAAATATCAATGTTACCTTGAATAATGGATTTTGCTTTTTGAAAATTTATAGCCTGACGAAGATCGTTAATTTGCACTATTGCAGTTGAATATTGTTTATTATTACAACTCATATTTAATCCATCTGGATTTTCAAAAGATTTAATCACTCGACTGTTGAATAACTCAACATCTTCCTCTGTGCATTTTCTCTTTTGCAACTGTAAAACAGCTGCAGCATATTCAGAATCTTTTTTCATGCGCTGTTGCTCTTCCAAGTTTATTACTTCAGTGACCGATTTCCATACTAACCGACTAAGACGAGTCGATAATTGCTGAGAAGACATATTAGTAGAATTTGTTACAGGTTTATACAAAGGAGTTCCTCCAACAGGTGGATATTGATAAAAATCACCTGAAAAAATGACTAAAATTCCACTAAATAGTTCATTATTACCTTTTACTATTCGTAAAGAGCAATCTACATCTGATAATAAATGACAGCTAAGCAGAGATACTTCATCAATAAGAAGCATTATAACATTTTTAAATTCTTCAAAAAGATTACTTTTTTCAGCAACGGTCATTATAACAGAATAATCTTCTTTAGAATCACCAGGTATTTGATTACCTTTTCCTTTATTTTTTTTCTGAACTTTGATAGATAGACCTTTATGGATAGTTAATCCATCAATAAGTGCAGCTGCAGTACCACTTGGTGCTAAAAAGCGCAATCTTTGTTTGCATTGATAAACTTCCATAACTTTTTGTACGGCTTTAACAACATGAGTCTTTCCAGTACCACCAGGTCCTGAAAGATGAAGGCGCAAATAAGGTTGATAATTTGGTGATAAAACATTATTTATGCCGGCTGCTTTATCATCGATATATTTGAAAAAAGCTTTAGAAATAATTTTAAACGCAATTGATTATTTTTCATTTAAAGTTTCTTCTGAAATGATGCGCTCGATCAGATTGTTACAGCTTTCAAAGTGTAAATTATTAATGTTATTTAAACTTTTTGTTTGAGGTGTAGGTGTATTTGATAATATATTAGCAGAAAATAAATATTTTATATTAGGTAAAGTAGAAACTAATTCGGTTTCAGATGCATTGTTGATAATTGCTGTCTGATTTAAAGGATCCAGAATGTTCCTTCGTTGAGATTTTAAAGATTCTTCTTGTAGTTTGACTTCTCTTTTCCAAATCTTTAAATTACTAATATTTACGGCAGGTAATAATACAGAAGTGTCTATTTTTTTATTAACTTCTGCATCGACTAAGAACTATTCACTTGCTTGAAGTCTGAGAAGTTCTTGATTTAATTGAAAATCTTTTTGAACTACTTGACCTGAGTTTTCTGAAATAAATAAAGTATCATTTGAAGAAGCTGCTAGTTCTGTGAATACTTTTAATTTTTTCAAAGCTTGTTCTTTTTTTTGAAGTCTCTCAGCATCTCTTTCATCCTCACATTCATAAATAGCATCCCAATTTTTTATAATATTTTTAGACATTTCAGTAAAATTATACATACTGAATACATCATCAGAATTTTCATGTGAAAGAAGTAAAGGTTCAACATCACTAAAAGGTTTAAAATGAGCAAGCATAAAAATACTATAATCAGAATGAGTAGATCGAGGAATACTTGTTCCAATTAAATAAGGTATAAGTAGCTTAGAGCCATCTCCACGCTCAAAATTAGTATGCTTTACTAAATCATGAATATCACATAAAGGATGTGGACTTTTCAGTCTCCAGCGTTTATACGCACCTAATTGCATAGTATTAGTACTTTTATATTTTGAAGTACTTATAAGCTCTCTTCGAAAACACTGAATAAAAGTATAAAAGCAGATATTAGACAAGTCTGAATCACGATAAATATAATCATCTATCTGAGTTGC
>QGOA01000252.1:0-15312 GCA_003313075.1 Termitomyces sp. MG16
GCAATAAGCGCATTGCAAAAAAGAAGGCGATTCATGCCAAGGAACTAAAGGCCCAGAAGTCGAGGGCCGAGGACGAATGTTCGGGGAGGATCCCCGATGGCTTGGGGGTGAAGGTGTGGGGTCCGCTCGATGTCGAGCGAATGAACTCATGCTTTAGAGGAGCACTCAGCCATTGCACCTATTATTCGTATGCCACGAATACGGTGTTGATGGGAGCTGACACCAATAGAGCGGCGTCATATGAATATTCCTCTGGCCAGCCTGCCCACATCCCGGGCACAATTGTATACAAGCACGCCCCACGCGGTCTTCCCCGCACCCCTCTAGAGCTGGACCGGCTCTACAAGTATTATGCTAATGTGCACGTCCCGCGGCGCAACAGAATCGTCGCCTATATGTTGATCACAGAGCTCCAGATGTTCGCACAGCGAACAGTGGAGGCTCTGCATGATCGAACCATGCAGCTCCTGATGAAGGAGCCTTGGTATCAAGAACTCGTCAACCCAATGCAGGGCCCTGACGACCTCGCTCTTGTCGAGCGACGACACATTCCGGGGCGCTTTTTGCGCACGAAAGACGATGGCACCACGGCGTTGCGCGTAATGCGTGCTCAGGATCCAGCCACACCGTTCGACCTTGACCAACTAGCGCAGTACGCGCTGGTCTTTGGCCGACCTGGGCTGGAGAATACCTATCAAGGTATTGCCGTGGATCATGCCTACCGCATGCACTGGCGGACCCTCTTTGGGTTCGCCTTATGTCGAGCCTTGTGCGCTAACAGCGCAGCCAAGCCGGTGATTGTACGGCACATGACCCTCATCGTGGCCCGACCAGGGCTGTATCGAGAGGCGATTGCCTCGTATGATGCCATGTTCCCCGAGCAGCCATTTGAGCCCCAACGTGGGCCGCAGCTCAAAATTCACCAAGTTCACGTGCCCGACGACTATGCACGGAACTTCTCCAATGACGACGCGTTACGCGTCCTTTTACACAACCGGATTCCGCTGGAATGGGTGGACCACGCGTACACGTACGGCGTAGTCTTCCTGGAACAGCAGTTCCATTCTCCCACAATGTCTATGGACATCTTTAAGCAGGTCGACGACGAGCGCATGGAGCGCCTCTCCAAGTATGGCACCCCCGCCGCAATCCCGCAATGGGATGGATGGCGGGAGATGACTGAAGACGATCACTATCGTCTGATGTTCAAGCACCACGAGGAGAGCAAGCTCCCGGAAAATCCTGAGGCCAACGGCCTCTATTACTTGATTGGCATGGACCCGAATCGGGTCAACCTCCTAAAACGCTCGGCAGCGCATGACCTGCCCGCAGCGGACATGGACCCAGGCCGGGTCAATCTCCTGCCACGCACGGCAGAGCAGGGTATGCTTACCACCACCGCTTCAGCGATTAACGTCGCACTAACAGAGCCTATGGTGGTAGACACGCCTGCAGCCGAGGGGCCTATAACCCCACCGAGGACAGAATCGGTGCCTCCCCCTCCCGCGATTAACGTCGCACTGGAGGAGGAGGCAATGGTGACTGAGACGGGCGCTGTCGCGGGAGCATCGTCATCCGGGTCCTAGACCCTTGTATACAAAATTTTGTATGTACCTCTGAGTATTTAACTCGAGCCATTTCAGCTGATACGCACTTTAGAGTCGCGTGTAGATACAGCGGACCCAGAGGAGGGGTCACTCTTTTTGTTTTTTTTTATACTTTTATTATATACACCATTTGCTTCTACTGCTGGCGTCACCTGCGCCTGTGTCTGATAAGGACTGCTGTCTCTTGTGTCCAGCCGACACATCCTCAGTGCGCATGAGTACTAACGCCTTCCAGCCACGCAACACGCGTGCATTCATCCGTTGTTGCACTACCGTGCATCGTTCATCGTTGTTGCACTACCGTGCATCTTTCATCTCGCTCTACCTCCCTTTCTCAAGACCGAGTATTCGGTCTCATTGGGGGGTATGTAACGGGGTCATCCGTATTACCATCAGCGTCAACGACGCTATAATCAATTAGTAGAGTATTACGTAAGCCAACATCTTGTTTTCGCACTAAGTACTAGTCAAATCCGATATTGCGGTCTGATTTAGCACTGTGTGAAATACACAGATAGTTCTGACTAGTAACCCCAGGTTACAGAGCCTCATGGCAACACTTTTTCCCATGAGTGTCCTGTGCATCTGTTCAACATGCCCAAGGTGTGCCAATGTGTATACTGCACCGTGTTGAGTTGTTATTCCTTGGGATCAATACCATGCCTCATTGTCTTTAGCTATTATCTCAGAATCATTTCCTGATCAAAGAATCCTGAGTTGTAGTCCGGTCTCCACTTGGCATGCCAATATCCATGCTTTCAGTTCACTAAATGCATCACTCTTCAGTCTTAGCAGAATAGACCATGGTTTATTCATATAGTCATCAACAATATTCATCATATAGTTATTTCCAGTCTGTGAAGTAACATCCTGTTTTTTAGTCAAGTCAACCCAAACAATCTCTAACTTCTGTGTAGCTCAATGACCTATTCCCTCCTCTCTAACTTTTGAGACTGGTGTTCTTGCCTGCTTGCCATGGATACATTCATCACATGTGGGTGCCTTGGAAGGGAAGTTGGATGGCATACCTTCAATCATGCTGGACTTTGCCATATCAATGATTGTTTGATAGTTGACAAGGCCTAATCAACGGTGCCACATAACAATACTGGGGGAGGAATGGACCGATAGCGCAAATTCATTGTGAAGATTTAGTGCATATAAGTTTTTTGTAGGAAGTAATGTCCCACTTGCCACTGATTCACTCATATTCTTCTTAAATAGAGTTGCTCCAGTATCTCCAAATGTCATGAAGATGCCTGTCTTTGCCATTGAACTAAGTGACAATAACTTTACTGTTGCCTTGGGAACAAGCAGCACATCATCAAGTATGAGGTAAGAGCCATTTGCTAATTGTAAACACATTTGACCAATTGCAGTTGCTGATATTGTTGAGCCACCTACACCGCAAATAGGTTTGTCAGGGATGGACTTTAAAGTATTGAAGTCTGACATATTCGGTGAAATATGGATAGTAGCGCCTGAGTCAAGGTAAAAAGGGTATGTGTCAAGTACAGTGGTGGTGCTGGACAGTGTAGACTCAGCAGTGTATTCCTTCCAATCAATGCTAACTCATGGCTCCTCCTCCAGCACTATCCACATATTGATTTTGTAGCTCTCCGCAGCTGAAAGGTGTAGTACTTGGTTGTAAGTAGTACTGATAGTTCTGGGGCTTTCTTGAAGTCTTAGAAAGTGACCTCTAATCCACACTGGTGCTTAATGATAAAAACTTGATGTATTGGGTGCTTCACAGAATATCAAATATCCTGATGGGCAGAAGAAGGTTCTCAATAAACTCCAGCCTAAGCAGTTTACTCCCTGGGAACCACCAAGCCTTTGTCTACCAATAGACTTCCAATGAGAGGGGTTCAATAAACTCTAGCCTAGGTGATTCACTCCCTGGGAACCACTGAGCCTTTGCCTATCAAATGCCTGTCTATTCTCTACTAAACTTGGGCTATTTATACTGTTTTTCTGGTGCACAGACCACTATCTACACATGACTCTTTTGCTGTCAACTCCCCAGCCTCCAGAACATATTTGATAGTCCAATTTCTCTTTTGGGAGGCATGTTTCGGTGCCACCAGTTCCACCATTCCTCTGGATGTCTCTGATTGCCACTTCCCCATTTGCTTCAGCTCCATTTAGCACAATCCCATTCATAGATCCTTCTTTCCCCTTTTAGCGCTTCCCTGCATTCCATGCTTCTTTTTCTTTCCCCTTTCCGTCATGTCAAATCGGGCATTGTCAGATCTGATCTTGATCTAGATCATCACAAATTGATCTCATTTCATCACTTCTGCCAGCTCCCATGCTTCTCCTCCCCATTACAGTGGTTGGACTATTGTTGAGTGGATAGCTTGAGCTGGTCCCTGCTCTTTGTTCTGTACTGTCTGTGTATTTATTGGGGTGTTTTTGGAGATATAATTTGTTGAGACTGCTACCAGGAGGCTTACAGTTTTCAGCCTTATGATTAAATGTTTATTTTGACTTCTGGTGCATGTTGTGTCCCTGACTGCTGGTACAGCGTTGTATCAAAGGGTTCCTGGGATTTCATCAGATACAAGCCCTGCAAACTCATTCTTTGTGGTAACACCTGTGGATTTGTTGGTCTGGCCTGCAATGTAGGCTGCCAAGGTATCAGAGTCACCCTCGACCATAACAACAAATTTCATCAGGGCCATAAGGAGCAGCTGCTGTCGCTACTGCCAAATCATGCAAAATCATTGATTGGGCACTGGCATAGAGGGAGTTGTCAGATAGGGTCGACAAAGCTGCAATGGACTGCAGGAGTTTCTTGGTGATGGCACCAACATCGAATGCATGGTTGATCTTCTCAAAGATCCTGTCAATTGTTTTTGTGAGAGGTTCTGCCAGGGAACACTTCATTGTAAGAGCCTCTTGCAACAACCAGACCTACTGTACCAGGCCAGCACCACCATGTCTGGTTTGCAAATACTCCCACAGTGACTTAGCATCCAGCAGGTCATCTGCCAGATTACGTTCCGATTCGGACAGGCCCAACATCAAGAAGGACCTTGCAAGATGATTATTCCAATGCCAGTTCCTATAGGCCCATGGCTCATACAACTGCTTTGGTATATCAGGGGTATCAAAAACATATTCATATAAGCCACCTATTGTGAGTTCAAGCTTCATATATTTTGACCATGGTGTCCATTTACCATCGTCCTTTGCAAGCAGATCCCCAGCATAACGGAGGGAAATCTTAATCTGTGTAATTATAGGTGCAGAGCTGTTGATCTTCCGCATCTCAACAGCCTCAGCCTCAGTGATTGCAGGAGTAGGGGATGGTGGACTCAGGCCAGTTTTGTTGCCAAGTTTGGTGGATGGTTTGGTGGATGGTGCCATTGGACCAGGTCAGGACAGGCAGGGAGAATATTAGTAGAGCAATGTGTGCGTGCTCTTTAATCAACAGTACGTGTAGGTGCGTGGCAATCAGACAGCGAGAAATGCCTGGCAAAATTGGGCAACAGGGTCACAAAAAAAATTTTCAAAGGTCAACCTCAGTATGTGAAGCAGCACTCTCCCATAACCTGTTAAAGATTGACACTAGAAACACAAGTAAGTACTTTGGTCCTCAGTCGTCATGTACTTGACTGAGTTTAACCTACCTAGAAACACGAGTAAGTACTTTGGTCTAGGTAGTGTTTGTAGTAAGTATAGTATCTGTATCATGTGTAAATGTTCACTTACCCTCAGTCGTCGTGTACTTGACTGAGGATAGTATGTATCAACTGTAGCTATATATATGTGAGTGGCTGTATCAAGGGTTATATTAAGTGTAAATGTAAACATATATTGGCCCTATGCTTGAAGTGCAATGTTTTCCCAATGGAGACTGGTAGATGCCAGTTTGATCTTACCAAAATACTATTTTGTCTCAATATCCACCATCTTTGTAGTTTCAATGACACTCTTGTAGTACGATAGATTTAGATTTACAAATGTCATACAATGTTTCCCCTGAATGTCACTTATATTCCATTGCAGTTGTATAAAACATGAGAATAATGCACAAAATGATGTGCAGAAGACAACTGAAATGGACCTCCACTAAACCCATCTCGAAACCCATCCATTGCCATCCCATGACACTCCAAACACAGAGTTTGTTGAATCCCAACCCACAACTGGACATGTTCCGCAGCATACCTTACCCAAAGACCTCTGTGCTGGACCTCCAGAATAGGGTCGTCACCTCTATCTCGAACTTTCTGGTGCAGTTCTGCCCATAACCACTCGGACGCAATCGGATCGTATGGTCGAAGGCCCATTGCTACTGTTTCAGGAATGGGCCTTAACCCCCATCAAGAAGCAGTTACCGTCGTGCCAACGGTGCAAAAACCGAGATCTTAGGGAGGATCTCGGAACAAACCGTGATGTCCATAACATGATATGCCTATTCACAAAGAGTGTTTCCACCATGTATATGTAAATTCTGATGGATGAACATATCACAGGGAAGATGATAAATTTGAATAACTAGGCGGTGATTGTCCATCATGCAACTGACGTGCAAATTCCTGTTGCTGGGCCTCAAGTTCAAGGATACGTCGGCTGAGAGCTTCTATTTTATGCTCTAGAAGCCCACTCTGGGAGGAATCATTGTATGCGCTATTGTGAGCACTCTCATGCGAGTATATCCTCTCCACTTCAATCTGTAGTTGGTCACGCTGTCTTCGAACAGCTTCTCTCTCGTCAGCGATTCGTGCAAGTTGGTCTACATGAAGTATGTTATCGACATTGGCTTGAAAGAAGTAATTAATACTGACCGTTTTTGTCCAGGGGCTGAACATAATTCGGATCGTAAGGGAGAGGAATTGGAGGAAGGGGAGTAGACGATGGTCTACGCCGTCGGCGAAGGCAGAGGACCACAAAAATCGCTAGTATCGCCAAACCTATCAAACCACCTACTACACCACCTATGATCGCTCCAATTGGATGCGTAAATGTTTGTGTGAATGATGCGGTTGAGTTTTGACTCCATAAAAAAGTTGTTTCGTTCAACGAACTAAGAAAAAAACAATAGAGACACACTCAGAAGGTGAAGTAACAGTTGAACGGGTCGTAGGTGGAGAAGTGGATGTTCGGTTAGAACCCGGCGTGACAGCGGAGCTTGACGTGCTATTTAAGACAGACGAGTTTATCCTTCACAAGAGCTTTAGTTTGACAGACTGGTCGAGAGACAATAAGAGACAAACTGGGATGCCGATGCTATCGACGCTGGCGATGATACTGTGTTTGTTGAAAGAGTTGTTAAATCGAAAAGAAGGTTTACTGTAATCGGAACTTGATCAACTACAGTGATATCGCCTCTTTCATAACTCATTCATCATTTATGTGCTCCAGTGACCAATCAAAAGGAACGCACACTTTTCGAGCCTGAAGCTCGCATAATACACTTGCAATTAAATCAGTTTTTCTTCTGCTTATGGTCGCGTTGGACTCACGGGAATGATACAACTTCGTACAATGGTGGCATTTGAGCGGTAACGTCTTTAGAGATTGTCAGGACGGAGGAAATGAGCAAAGATACGGATCCGTTGCAAGATAGAGCTATTGAGAATGTGGGGGGATCGCTAGAATCAGAGGACCACGAAATGGACACGGGGTCACCCGCGACAGAAGAAGCAGGAGCTTTGAGTTCAAGAGCTCTAATGACCTGAAGTACAACAAAGAAAGCACTGTGATTCGCAGTCAAATAATTAGGGTCAAGTCAAAAACGACAGGAATTAGACGCACATGTAGCTAGAAAGACCTAACCCCCAAAGCTTGGGCATCGTGATCGTGAAAGACGAAGTGCGACCCTCATCATGAACTATTAGTGATTATAAGAAAGGACAAGGAAGGAAAATCAAGGAGATCTCCAGAAACCATGTCGACAGGGCTTGTGATCATCAAAGACATCACAGTCTTCATAGATGCTATTGCAGTACGGTCAGTCTATGGAGTGAGAGTACCTTTATCATAGAGCCTGAATGCCAAGTTCTATTCTTTGCGCGAAGTGTTGATCCGGCTATACGTTGGGTGAAATGTAAGGGCGATAGGAAGATTGAACTTGCTAAATGTTTAACTTGGTTACGACAGGTGATTGATTGTGAAAATGTGTCGCAGCATATCGTAAATCAAAATTGTATTCGTGAACGACGGATAAGTATATTATCTGTCGTCAGAAAATCGAAGATGATTTTGTGGCAGTTAAAACCGAAGGTTTTCTCGCGACCAATGAGAGCGTTGGAAGGGTGCACAGGACAGCACGTGCAACCACTAGAGAGGGCGCGAGTGAGACCTAGCTCCCCAGGTGTAAGACCAGCTCGAAGAACCTACGAAACAGTTTAAGAATCCTCAATGAATCATCTAAATGATAGATGACAACTGAGGATGTAATGTCCCACAAATGCGTATTTAAACCTCAGATCATGTGACCACGTAGTTCAACTGACTAAATAGGATAATAACCGTCTAACACAACCCCATCAGTGACTAAGTGGTCAAGGTAAATGAAATTTCATGAGTTTTGAGAGCAAGATACAATACCCAATGCTTTCACAAATTTGTAGTGGAGGTCCTTTCCTAGCAGCTTCATAAAAATATCTGCAATCATCTCGGAAGTTGGGATCCAAGACGAGGTGAATGAACCCCTGCAAAGGTGTTGACATATAAAGTGGTAACGAATGTCTATATGCTTGGATCATGTATTTGTTGAGTCCAAATTCGCAATGTTGAGGGCACTCTTGTTGTTGCAGAAAATCAGGAAAGGATGAGGAATCGGGAGGTCCAAGGAAGTCATGAAATATCAAATGGCAAGAGCTTCTCGCATAGCATGAGCTATCAACATGTACTCAGCCTCTGTCAAAGAAAGAGCCACAGTTTGTTGCTTGACAGACGACCAAGAAACCAGGCTGGAAAAGATGAAGAACGCATAACCCAAAACACTCCAGTGATCTGTAGAGTCAGAGGCCCAATCTGTGTTGACTGTACCAAAATCTGTTGGTAGGATCATTCAAACTGGTGGGTTGTGCAGTGATGAAAAATTGTACTCAATCACATAATCTTGTGTTCCAGACAGATAACGGTGATAATGCCAACTGTAGTTGGGTGCGCTGGACATATATGCAGTACAACACTGTCTCTAGTGCCTGGCATGTGGGGTTGTGAGGAGTCCTGGCAGGGTTCCAGTGTGCTCAAGCAGATGTGATAGAACAATGCGCTAGATGATAGCACCTCAGGTGCTACCTAGCAAATGGTAAGTGTCATAGTTTAAGCAAAGATATAGAGAAGAAGACGAATAGCACAGCGTAGTGTGCCCATAGGTGGAACCGTAAACAACAAAGACGAGATAGATGAAGCTAGCACCAAACTTAGTGACAAAGTCAGGCAAAGCTAGTGCAATTTGAACACTAAGTATCACTGGGTGCTCAAGAGGTTACAATTTGTTGTTATATACATGTAAAGTAGCTAGCCTTTATACTATGCACTACTGTATTTCCAAAAATAAGTCCATTGGCAGCGCTACCAATTAGCACCTCTTCTCGTGGTTGTAGCTAATGGCCACTTGTCAATGGTGACCTGTAGCACATGGGTGACAGCAACCAATGGCAACTCTAAAACTACTTAGAAATGGTACGAGTTTGCTCATTTTCTGCTGTAATTTAATTGGTCAGGCCATTGCGGGGTATGGTTGGAAAATCCTCAACAGATGCCATGAGCGCTAATTACAGCGCTAAACATTGTACCATCTTTTGATAGATTTGAATGTTGAGTCTGTGTGTATCCTGTCTCGTCATCATTGATTCTTTTAGACTTCTGATTGAGGTGCCTCAGTGATTGACAGCGCCAACTGTTAACCCCTTCTGGTATTGATTGGGGTTTGGTCAGAGTCAACTCCCTGCTGTTGCGCTAGCACTATAAGTTCTGAGCCTCCTTGATCCTTGAAGTAGGTGAGTGGAGTGTGCTGAAGGGCTGATAACTGGTGATTAAGGTAAAATGGATAAGTCTTGCCATAGAGCGACAGAGCTAGGGCTGCTCTGTACCCAAACTGGTCACTAGAGTCTCCAGTATATCAAGTGTTGGTCAACCTATAATGTCCCTTGATGCACTCAGTCCAAGTAGAAGCCTATCATCTCCCCCCAACTGAAAAATTGACTGTCCTCAGTCAAACACCATCCTTAATTTGACTGCACTACAGTCCGTGTACTGCCGCCGGCGCCTTATAAAAATTGTTTCAAGCCCTATTCTCCTTGTGTTTTTCATCCCATCTGCTTCAGCATGTCTACTTTCAGTGCCTCTGCCCTCCACAATTTCCTGGCTAAAGCCTCCTATTTGTTTGATTGTGCTAAGTTTGTTGGTCCTGCCAATGCACCACAGACTGTCCCTGGCATAATGCAGCTTTATCAGTGGTGGTTGGTGGTACATGGCTCTGACAGTTCCTGGGAGCGGGATGTTGAGGTTCACAAGTGGTGCATGGCCTGGTACCACGAGTATAAGGGTGCCAATTTGTTGCACCCATTTGTGGACTTGTTCATACGTTTTTAAGTTTGATTTTGATTTCATGGCACTAAGGTTCAGCACCCATACTAGGCTCCCTCTCTATCCAACAAGATCAAGGCCTTGTTGGCTAGTACCAAGGTTGGCAAAGTAAGTCTCTCCTTTTCTTCCCCACATTCCCAATGTTGACCTTGAGTAGTCAGTTGCTACATCGCCCACCATTGCCAGTCTCCCTAGTGCTCTGTCAGTCTCTACTGTCTCTTCCGCTCCTACCATTCCCACCGCTCCTCCTTCTTCTGCTTCTGTCCAGCCTCCTACTGTTCTTGGCAGCCCTTTTTGTGGCACTGCTTCTTCCACTTGCACTGCCCCACCTCATTCAGCCATCAAATGTATTGCTGTATCTCATAGCAAACTACAAGCTGGCTCGACATGTCCAACTTCCCATGGTCCTCCATGCAATTTTGCCGTTGTTATTGAACAAGTGCCCCCTGCTCGTGTTAGCCCTCCCAAATGTACCATGTGTACTTCACTTATCTCCCTTATCCATTTATTGACTTCTCCAATCTAGATTAATCTCCCTGCTTGTGTTGCCCCTTTGTATGTTGTAAGTGCTTTGTTCATCATTGCTAGACCTTAGCGCCTAATCTTTGATGTTAATAGGTGCCTAACCAAACCATGTCCACCAACATGGAGCTTTGTGACCTGTTGCATCTTTGCTGCAATACTACTGTCATTGATACTGGCATCCCAGCTGGTGTCCAAGTACTGGGTGCCAAGAAGAAGGTTACAGTTGTGCCCATGGAGTGTCGCGCTTTTAGGGCAAAGATTGGCGCAGTAAGTACTTGTTTGTCCTTGATAGGTTGATGACGTTGCTAACTGCTTTTCCAGTGTGACAAGTGTTGGTCTGAGAACAATCCTGAGGGCTGCTGGTTTCCTACCACCTCTCTTCCTTGCTCTGGTATGATGCATTGAAATGAGGTTGCACCTTCAATGGGATCTGTACTCGTGAACATGGTAGGGATGCCATCATGCAAAAGAACTATGAGTGCATGGTATTGGTTTACAATGCCTGGGACTTCATGCTGCAGCAACGCAATTTGGCAGCTACTCACTAGCCTATGGTGATTAGCGCTGCCAGCCTAGCGCTGCTGACTACCCAAGATGGCACCACCATGGCAGCACCCTTTGCTTGCTCTCCATGTCATCCTGTCCCCTTGAAATGTAAGCTTATTGTTGCATCTCCTAGCAAGAGTCCCAGTAAGTGCTGCAAGCTAGCACCTGCTACTCTGATGGTCTTGTCCACCACTGAGTCATCTACTGATGAGGGGGAGGATACTGAGAGGGATGCTGAGGAAGAGAATGATGATGAAACTGAGCCTGTTGTTGATACTGATGTGCTGTTGGCGGTACGTGCTCTTCTGCTCCATCTTACTCCTCCTATTGCTGCTAACCCTCATCAGAGTGGCCTTAGCAGTAACCTGTGCATGGTTTTCTTGACTTCTTTTGTGCTAAACACCTTTGATTGCTAGGTCCCCCACTCCCTCTTTTCCCATCATCGTGGATATTACTCCTGCAGAAAATGTCATCATGTCTGTCACTGGCACTACCCCTGTTCCTGAGCTGGTTGTGGCTAGCAACTCTTCTGTTGCCCTTCCTATTATTCCGTCCCTTACTCCTCTCTGCAGCCTCTCCTCTCTTGCTAGTACTAGCAAGTCTTCTATGGCACCAGAGTCTGGAGGAACCTTGATACCGCAGGGTGAGTGCCGTTGCCACTGGAGATACTTTGTAACAGAGTCATACTTGTTACTAGCGTCAACAACACTATAATCATTTAGTAGAGTATTATGTAAGATTAACATCTTGTATTCACTCTAGTTCTAGTCAAATCCGATACTGCGGTCTGATTTAGCACTGTGTGATCCACACAAGACAGTTCTAGCCCATAATCACAGGTTACATTTCTTTAAATCTTCTGCTATCGGCTTTAGACTCTAGGCTTGTTACTGACTAGGCAACTCTCATCAAACCCTCTCGATTTTCTGTTGGCATCACGTCAAAAACGTGCTTCCATGACTGGCTCTCTTGATCTGGACCCTCCTTTCCCAGCTACAGACACAGGTGACCCACCTGTGCTTCAGGCTGGGAAGACACAATCCATGTCTGCGTACCAACTCCCACCAAAGCGGGACAAAAAGATACCTTGCAATGTCAGCGCGAGCTTTGGAATGCCTGGTGGGCTATCCGTATCACGGATGATGTCCATTGTATGGCCTGGTGGTAAACTAGGAGAGAGATCCGCAGTCTCAGGAGTGTTGCTGCTGTAAGGGCGACGTCTAGAGGCTGTGGCTCAGTCACACAGCTGGCAGAGGGAGATCCAAAGTGTATTAGAATATATACTGACAATATCAAGGTAGCTACTCACCTGGCAGAGGGAGATCCAAAGAGAACAAGTCTGGGGATTCCCTATGCCAGGTTGGACGCTTCTGGGGCCTCTGAAGCGTGGGAAACAACTGTACAGTACAACAAAACCTTAAAAACTCGAAAATTGACTAACCAAACAAGTGTGCAAACAAGGGAGGAAAACTCCGGACTTTAGAAGTCAGAAAGGCAAACTCCGGCTTATCTAAGCAGCCTGGAGCGGTGCTGAAGGGCCCACACTTGTCTGAGTGATAGCTAAAGAACCAGAGCACCTCAAAGGTTGAGAATAGTACTAACAGATAGTGTTGAAAAAGTAGTAACAGCAAAATGAGAGAATGATAGAAGAAATAAGGAAGTGAATGAAAGGAGAGTGAAGAAATAAAGAGTGAAAGAAGAAAGGAATGAGGAGTCCCCTGACAGCTGCCAGCAAGCCAAATGCCTTCATTGATGTATCCGGTATTGCCTGAGAGCTCATCAGCTCAGTCCGAGGGTCAACCGGACCTTACCCAGCACTTGGAAATGGTACAAGGCAGCGCGTTTGTGCATAGTACCCCATTCCGGACTGCACCTACTGAACAACATTTGGAGTATGTGGCAGATGCTGCCACTGAACCAGGACTGGCATCGTTGACGACACAAGGACAGAAGCAAGGACCAGCAATAGTGGTCAGTAGAGAGGACGACGAGGTCATGAGGTTGGAAAAGGTGTCAACAGCGCCTGGAATTCCAGAGTTGCACAGAAGGGCCAGCAAACAGCCGCAAGTGAGGCATGAAGGCCTCAGAAGAGTTATGGACTTAGAGTCCGAGCTGGAATCCTCAGATGATGAGGAGAGCAAAAGGTTGCATTCGACCTTGTCTATCCAGTTACAGCTGGTGTTGGACCGATATCCGTCAGTCACAAAGGAATCAATGCAAAAGTGTCTGCAGCTTTATGTAGTAAAGCACTTACAGTTGCTGGCTGCTAGGAGCCACAATGTACCCTGTGCAGATTCGACTAAATATATTGAATTATTTGTGTGTATCTTCGAACTTGAAGTGGTTGAATACCTTAAGCGCAAAGCGGCGCAAGGGTCAGCAGTCTCAATGGCCACTCCAGCCGACTCAGTGGAATGCGAGATGAGTGTGTGCTGACAAGCACCATTAATTGTGGATGCGATGGAGTTGCTCAATGCACCTCGTCAGGCCAATGAGTCTCAGCAAGACTACATTTGGCATCAGAACGCCGCAAACCATCAATGCATTGTCAGCGGAGTGCCTCAGCAGGCATTGTCTGAGGTAGAGACTGTGATGATGACTCTGGCAGAGCCAGAGGCACTACTTGCAGTGCAGGAGGTTAAGACACTTTGAAAGCAAGTTACTATCAAGGAAGAGGTGGACAAAGTCCACATTCTTGAGGAGCAAACATGACCACAACGCGTAGTGCAATGCATCCACCTAGTGGACAACTGGAATGAACGTGTCAATTACCAGAGGATACGCAACCAGGACTTGCGCAATCATGGTGAGTCGTTGATTGACAACCAGGGGGTAGCCTTTGAAGGGCGTGAGGGTGTAACACCTGTCGATGACATGTGGCAACAATTTGTGGCTCGAACTGCTGAACTGGACAGAGATCTGGGTGGTAGCGATAATAGTAGTAATCACTACAAGCAGAGGGAGCCACTTTGTCACAATAACAACGGTGGAGGTTGTGATCACAGAAATAACAATCGAGACGATCATGATAGTGGCGGGCAGGCTGGTGGATTACCAGCAGAGCAAGAAGTGAGGCAACAGCCCACCCCACAGCCGGAAAGAGCGGCCAATGAGCATCTGTTTCACAGTCCCCAGGCATTTTTGATGCCCACACCTCATGAATTGCATGAAACTATGCCATGGACGTTTGCTACCACCTGGCAGCCTGCTGCTATGGTGGAGACGACATGGACCAGGAGAGGATATTTGTGCTACATGAATTTATGGAGGGAGAGGCTCGGAATTGGTTCCGTTGCCATGTCCTCTACATTAATCACGACAAACCGCATTGGACATTTAAAGAAGTCCTTATAGGACTGTATAATCGCTTTGTCAATGCTGCTACAATGCAGGAAGCTTGTGATGCCTTTAGAAAGGCAGTGAATGATGCTAAGACTGGCGTCCAGACCTTTTATGATGACCTGGTGGGTCATGCACAGAATATGGCCGTCTATCCAGACGAATACACCATTTGCAAGACATTTCTGGATGGAATACCCGCAGACATGAGAAGAGTGTTAATACGTGACAACAACTTGTCTCCAGAGGTCAATACTGTGACCGAATTTTTGGCGTATGCCATTCATTATGAGCAGTCGACATGGACGGCAAACCATTATGAGCAGCGTTGATGACGCCAACTGTGGTTGGGTGCACTGGACGTATATGCAGTACAACGCCGTCTCCAGCGCTTGGCGTGCGTAATTGTGAGGAGTCCTGACAGGGTCCCGGTGTGCTCGAGTGGAGGTAGTAGAACGATGCGCTAGATTATAGCGCTTTCGGGGCTACCTGGCAGACGGTAAGCGTCGTAGTTTGGGCAAAGATATTGGGGAAAAGACGAATAGCGCAGCGTATTGTGCCCGTAGGTGGCACCGTAAACGATGAAGACGAGATAGACGAAGCTAGCGCCCGACTTAGTGACGAAGTCAAAGGAAGCTAGTGCGAGTTGAACGCTCAGTGTAACTGTCTGTTCGAGGGGTTACGATTCGTTGTTATATACATGTAAAGTAGCTATTTTATATACTATGCGCTACCGTGTTTG